>JAUEJL010072702.1:0-16355 GCA_032274825.1 Drosophyllum lusitanicum | reverse complement strand
GCTATTATGTATATTTCTAGAATGAAAATGATTCAAACATTTCAGTTAAGTTCCACCAAAGACATTTTAAAGTTATAATAGAAAATGTCATTTTCATCATGTATGATAATTTAAAAATTAGAGATAAAGATGAACCAATAGAAAAAAAATTAAAACAACCATATCTCTTAATTCTATTCTAGCTTTAAGATCATCATTTGATTATTGAGTTGAAATATTTTGAAATCTGGTCTCTTTGCTTTATTTGAAGATAACAAGGAAACGTTTAGTTTCTTAGTTACGTATTTGAAAGCTTTTGTGTATGTATAATTCTAACATTTTTTTATTTGATTTTGATATATCTCAAGTTTACTTCGGTAATACACGTGTGTACATGGGTCTATAAACTAGTATTGTTAATTAGAGAAGGCGAGGAAGGTATATAAACCCAAATTTAATGCACACAACCCTAAATATGCCATTGTTGTCATTTTAGTGTGTGATCAAGGTGTTTGGGTTTGTATCCTTCAAGAACCGAGAGAAGGGTCGGATCACAATTGTTAGGAATCGATAAGTCACAATCCGCTTCAACTTTGTGGTCAATTGATTATTGATTATTGATTTTATGATTTTTGGTTGGGATTTGGGGAAGTTCATATTGATTCTTTGACTGTTTGATAGGTGAGAAAGAAACCAAGAACAAAACTTGGGATTTAAATGGGTAAAACACGATGAAAACCTAATTAATTGGTAAGGTTTTACTTAAATGTTGTTAGGATGGAAACAAGCATTAGGTGATTTAGTGGAAAATGATTAAAACGAGATTGAAATATATCGAGTGAGTTATGATAGAAATGTAAATGTTCTTGAGGTTATTGAATCACGAATTAATCATGTTGACAAATTGTCATTAAGCTAAATCGTAAACCACAAATCGTAAATGGTAGTTTGAGTCAATTGTAAATCACAAGCTTAGACGGAATCGTGGATCACAAATCGTATATTAAACCAATAGAAAACAAGTGTTGATAATCGGAATCACACATTATGGGTTGAGTCCTTAAACATGATTCCCCAATCGTGAATTACATTGGTACAATTGAGAAACCTTGGTGTGAACCAAGGTGGGTTCGTAAATTGTTAAATGGACCTCAATCAAAAACCTTGAACTAAATGAAAGGGAATCGTAAACCAGACTAAGGTGATCGTATATTAAAATCAAGTTTGGATCGCAAATTAGGATCGTAAACCTCATATGTTAATGTATCGATCGTAAATCGAGGATCACAAATCATGAAAAGGTCAGAATCATAAATTGCGTATGACATGCATGAATTGCATATCAGTATTATGCAATCAAAAACATCAAAGGACCAAGCGGATCGCAGTTTGGACTTAAACATGAGATTGTAATGTTTAATCATAAATCACTAAATCGCAAATTGGAAATGGGAATGAGTCGCAAATCATGATTTGATTACAATTGTAAATCCTTGAATCTTAAAAAGAGTCGAATCACAAGTTAGGTGATTATATGAATCATAATCCTTGAGTGTTAAGCTTTAGGGCTTCATAGTATATTAGTGTGATTAGGGTATGTAGCGCACTATGATGTTTAATGATGTGGAAAACTTTACTTGTAGGTGATTGTCGGTAATCTGGTAAATTTTAGATATTCTTACTGTATTGTTGATTTGCTGATTATGTTGCTATCAGGTGACTTACATTAACTTGCTCATTGTTCTAGTGTGAAATGTGTTTGTTTCTATCACGTGAATGTGTAACTAATGTGTTGTTGATGTGAAGTGGAGGGTTGTGTAAATGGAGTGAAAAAACAACTTGGGCACATATAAGACGTAAAAATCCCGGGTGTCTTGGGTAATTAATTGCGATCCCAAAGTGTGAAATCGTTGTCGGTGCACTACTTTGGTAATATGTAGATTGATTGTTGTGAATCATTTGTACGTGTGATAACTTGTACATGTCTAGTGTGGTGTGCAAGTACGTGTGATCACTAAGCATATTGTTTAATGTTGCTTATTTAATTCTTTTCATGATAGGTGCGTGGTAAAGCTCCGGCACAATAAATGCTCATGGTCAAATATATTTTCCTGATTGATGTTCACAAACAATTTTGTCGTCTATGTTATCTTATAATTAAACATAAACAATAGTATTTTATTTCATGTACTAACTTATAACGTGTAGTCCGGGTACTGACCTCGTCTTGAATTAATTTTGTGTAAACGATTTAGTTGTTTTACTCTGAAATATATATATATATATATATATATATATATATATATATATATTCATTTATAAGAAACTAGAACATTGTTACTCAAAACCTTAAGAATTATCTTAAATACTTGACATCGCTAGACTAAATACAAAGAATTCAGTAAGTGTTAAAGCTATGTCACATCTCATTCCATACATCTATGAAGAGAGATTAAAGTATTATATTCCATTGCACTACATGAATTAAAGCTAACGGGAAAAATTAATATTTCCGAGATTGAGTCATGCTAACAGCAACTTAATGATTGATTAAATACCATCACACATACAAATGGGTTACACATATTATATATGGGTGGTCGTACGTAGTCTTGACATGTGGATGTATATATATATATCGAAAAGTTTATTTGAGAACCGTTTTTATTGCGAGAACCAATCTTAGATTTAAAAGCCGTTTTTATTTTAAGTTCATATGGGTGGTTGTAAGTAGTCTTGACATGTGGATATATATATATATATATATATATATATATATAAAAGGTGGTTCATGCAAGAAACTTTATTTTTACGAAAAGTGTGAGAAGCTTTTAAAGCCTTTAGATAGGTTATTTAATAGTATGATTAAATGTGGTATTTTCATAATTAATTTTAAATCTAAGAGAATTAATATAAAAACCGAAAGGATATTTATGTCTTTTAAGCTTAGAATATCCTAACTCCTATCCCTAATTAAACAAATCTCTTGTATTTCTCTTTTAAAATACCACGATCACCTAATCACGTCCCCTTTATTCAAATTTCCTGCCTCTTCCATTTCAACAGGCCGCTGTTAGAAAAACAAGTAAACGCCACCATCACCACTGGAAAAACACCGCCCTCTCATCCTCCAACCGATCGTATATACAAGAAACAACCAGCGTCACCCTCTCTTCTTTGTCGTTGAGGCTAGGGCCGTCGGCAAATAACAAATCACTATAGTCACTTTCAGGCTCCTACATCACGAGCCTTTACCATTGTTCGGTTTTTTAGGGTTAAAAACAATAAATTAACATGCACAGCGGAATAAAAATCATTAATTTATTACAAAACCCCAACAATGATCCAATCTATTCACATGAAAACAAAACATAAATGATAAAGACAATACCTTTATGCATTGTAATTTTAAAATCTCCTGCACTATTTACACCTCTACGTATCACCTCGAACCGTGCTGCTAGACCTCACAAGAAATCACCACAAAGCATGTATGTATGTGTGTGTATTCGACAAACTACAAAACCGACTATGGTTTTGTGGTTTCGGCCGTGGGATCGAAACAAGAGAAAGGGAGGAGAATTTGGTTGTTAATTGCAGTTGTGATTCAACCTAGATCTATTTTCTATTTATAAACAAATCTTGGTCTAAACCCATCTTAATGACTTTTAATAAATACAAAACTAACCTCTGAGGTTTAAATAATTAATTAATTATCACAAACCATTTAATTAATTAATAGACTTATTAATTAATCATTCTCTAAATATTTAACGATTCATCTTATAAATAATAAATAAATTATCTATTATTTATTTCTGTTTTTAGTTAATTCAACTGATTAATTCACTTTACACAATTATTGGTAACTTTCAATGATGTAATTAGGTGTGTAATAATATGACTCTTTAATATCTTATAACATTGAATACGATGATACATGTTATATGTATAGTATTTATACGGTTCCTGAAGACGTATGTTAATTGATTGATTCTAAAACCACAAATTATAAATAATAATACTCGATCAATGTATTTTTCAATAACTAAAAAAGAAAGGAATCAATTTTCATGAATAAAAAAAACAAATAAAGATAAATAATAAGAATATAGATAGATAGATAGATAGAGAGTTAGTTAACTCAGGTCCCATTCTGTAATTTAGCCAAATATTATATTTTGATTGATAAAGGAAGGAAGGAAGGAATCCAATATTCAGAATTCTAAGTTTTGTCCTCGGGCTGGCTGGCTCCCAGTTTGTACGTTTTTAATAAGTGGTACATTTATTTATTTATTTATTGAAATAATTAAAAAAGGGTTGGATAGAAATTATAATAAATAGAAAAAATTAATAAATGAGCTACGTGTGAGTCAATTAATTGTGTGGTAGGAGGAGTTGAATAGGGTGAGCAACTTAGCAATGCCAATTGCTGGACAGCTAAGAATGATGAGATCCATGTAAACTCAAATTATCTTTCTTCTTCCACCAAATCCCACCACCACCTCCCCTCTTTACTCTTTAGTGTTTTGATTTTATCTTATGAATTAAGGCTACCTATATGCCACCCTGGCAGCTTCTCATTCATCTCTTGTCATATTTTATTTTAATATATATATATATATATATATATATATATATATATATATATTAAGAGAGCAAAGAAGAAGATATTGTAACGCCCCAAATTTCAAAATACGAATAAAGCTTTAAATAAAAGTCTTTTGAAATTTGGGAAGTTACAACTTGGTATTAGAGCCAAGGTTTGAGAGATCTGGATGTGTGTTACGTACCGTCTGGACTTAAACCATGCTTCTGAGGATTTTTGTTAAACTGGAGGCTTGCAACTTGGTGGATATACTGTGTATTGTATTGAGGACATGCTAACCGTTTATGTTGTTATGATTGGTATTGAAATACCTGAGATGTTAATGTCAGATATGTGATGCCTTATATGACATGATATTTTTAGTGATACAAGGCCTAAGCCTGTGAATTGGGACTTTTTATGATAAAGTTAAGATCAAACGTGTGTAGTGTGTTTAAAATAATATAAGGGCCCATATTATTACAAACACATGATACATGTTGAAACTTGATGGAATCATGAGGAATCTTGTGAATCGGGTGAGGGGTACTTGTTAGAGGTAGTACACCTGAGATTATAGATACCTTAGTATGTATAGAATTACTTTGGATCTGAGGATAGGTGTACTGCTATGTTGAATGTACTTGAGATTGTTTGATATAGAGGATAGTGTGGTAAAGCTACCTTATGTCTTAATGCTTTATCTATGCTACCAGGATGGTGAATACTAGAGGTTTTAGAGCTACTGATCGTCATGAGTGTGGTCCTAGTAATAGACGGGAGGGAGTAAAAACCAGTGCAACTGGTAGAAGAAGGCCGCCTGTAGTTCAGAATACTCAAGTAGATGAAACTCCAGAATTAAACCAAGGGTTTGCCGAGGCTGAGCCCAGAACAACGATTGCAGAGGAAATTGGTAAAGCTTTGGAAAAGGCCATACCGTATATTGTTACCCAAGTGGTGGGCACTTAAAAGATCATACAAGAGAGATTGTGATAGAAGAAGTGACAGCTGCGTTAGCTGAGACGGTTGAAAGAGTTAATCCCCAACCGCAGGTAATTATGAGAGACGCACCGAATGGTTGTACTTTTAGAGACATTGCTGTGTGCTAGCCACCATTGTTTCATGGATCCACCGATCCGATTGTTAGTCAAAGGTGGATATTAGAGTTAGAGGGAGCATTCCATACTTGTTTGTGTGCTCCGGAGAATAAAGTGAGATTTCTTCCAACCAACTGAGAGGTGGTGCCAAAGATTGGTGGGACCTGGAAAAGAAACAGAGGGGCGATACACAGATTGAGGCAATGACTTGGGCAGAATTCAAAGAGATCACTACGGAGCAATTTGTTCCGCAATCTGAGATTGATCGTATTGTTGATGAGTTTCACAAGTTGAAACAAACTACAGAAACCGTTCCAGAGATTAATGCCAAATTTCATGAGAAAGAACGTTTCTGTCCTGATTATGTTGCTAACGAGAAGATGAAGATGTATCGCTACATGATTGTACTAAAGCCGAGTATAAGATAGTTTATTGATTCGAGCAAGCATCAAACTGTTAAGTCCAGGATGGACGCCGCCCGAGCCAGAGAATTGGAACTAGAGAGGCAAGAGAAAGAGAAGAAGCCAGTGGAAAGAAAAGTATCACTGTATAAACCAATGGAAAGAACAATACCACATTATAAAAAGCCGAGGGTAGACTATGGGGAGGGGAAGGAAGCACCAAGGGTGTGTCAGAGGTGCAAGAAGAGTCACTACGTGAATTGTCAGACTAATGTTATTCACTGTTTTAAATGTGGCAAGCAGGGCCATATAGGTAAAGACTGTCGCAGTTCGTTGAGTGTATGTTTCCATTGTTATCAGCCTGGTCACCAGAAAGCTAACTGTCAGCAACTGGCTGCATCAAATCGTTCTATGGGTTTTAGAAATACTCCATCCCTACCTCCACTGCGTATTTCTGAGAATAAGGAAGTAAAGAAAGAGGATGCTTTGAAAAGCAAGGGAAGGGCCTTTCAACTGAGTGTGGAGGAATCGCAAAAGAAACCTGATGTGGTTGAAGGTACATATCTCAGAAACCATCTGCCTGCTCTTGTAGTATTTGATTCGGGTGGTAAAGATAGCTGATGATAAATTGAATTCTCCTCTCGAGGTGGAGATAGCTGATGATAAATCTATGCTCGTGACTGATGTGTATAGAGATAATGTGCTAGAGATAAATACTGTTAGATTTCCTATTGAACTTATACCTATGCCTATAGAGAGTTCCAAGTGATTGTTGGAATGGATTGGCTTGGACGTTATCAAGCAATCATTTTGTGTGTGCAAAAATTGATTCGAGTTCATGCTCCTAGTGGGGAAGAACTGTCAATTTTTGGTGATATAAAAAATGAGAAATTGTGTATGTGTTCAGTGACCAAAGCTCGGAAATACCTTGAGCATGGGTGTACAGCCTTTTTAGCTCATGTTATTGATACGAAGTTGGAAAGGAGATAGGAGAGTGTGGATGATGTGGCAATTGTTCGTGAGTATTCTGATGTTTTTCAAGAAGATTTGCCTGGTATACCGCCTGATAGGCAAGTCGAGTTCAGAATTGAATTAACACCGGGGGTTTCACCGATTGCGAGAACTCCATACAGACTTGCACCGCCGGAGATGCAAGAATTGATGAAAAAGTTGCAAGAGTTATTAGATAAAGGTTTCATTCAACCTAGCAGTTCACCATGGGGCGCTCCCATTTTTTTTGTAAAGAAGAAAGATGGTACATTTCGAATGTGTATAGATTATCGTGAACTCAATAAAGTGACGGTGAAGAATAAGTATCCTTTGCCCAGAATAGACGATTTTTTGGATCGGTTGCAAGGGGCGTCGTGGTTTTCAACGATTGATTTAAGGTCGGGTTATCATCAGTTGAAGGTTCGAAAGGAAGATATTCCTAAAACTGCTTTTAGGACGCGATACGGGCATTTTGAATTTGTGGTTATGCCATTTGGTCTTACTAATGCACCTGCAGCATTTATGGACCTTATGAATAGAGTTTGTCGTCCGATGTTGGACAGATCTGTGATTGTGTTTATTGATGACATTCTCGTATACTCGAAGAACCCGACAGAACACGAAAGACATTTAAAGGAAGTGTTGGAGATGCTACGGAGAGAAAAGCTATATGCCAAATTCTCCAAGTGTGAATTTTGGATACAAGAGGTACAATTTTTTGGTCATTTGATTAACAAAGACGGAATTAAAGTAGATCCCACAAAGGTGGATGCAGTAATGAAGTGGGAACCTCCGAAGAACCCTAACAGACGATTTATTCAAAAAAAATTAAAAGACTACAGTTCCATTAACCAAGCTAACCAGGAAGAATGTAGAGTTCGTAGGAAGAGATGAACAAGAGATGGCGTTTTCAACCCTAAAGCAAAAGTTGTGTGAGGCACTCGTTCTTGCTTTACCAGAAGGAGTGGAAGAGATGATAGTATTTTGTGATGCTTCATATCAGGGGTTGGGTTGTGTTTTGATGCAGAGAGGTAGAGTTATTATTTACGCTTCTCGACAGCTTAAGCCCAATGAAAGTAATTACCCAACTCATGATTTGGAGTTAGCTTCCGTGATTTTTGCACTTAAGATATGGAGGCACTATTTGTATGGGGTAAAGTGTACTATTTATACTGATCACAAAAGTCTAAAGTATTTTATTGATCAGAAGAATCTTAATATGAGACAGAGAAGATGGTTAGAGCTCCTGAAGAATTATGATTGTGAAATTCTTTATCACCCAGAAAAGGCCAATGTTGTAGCAGATGCTCTGAGCAGGAAGTCAGGATCGGTACTTATGAAAAATGAGTCGTTACGAATGACAGTGACTACGCCACTTTTGGAGGTTATAAGAGATGCTCAACTGGAAGCAATTAAGGAAGAAAATCACAACAGAGAACGAATCAAGGGGCAAGTAACTAATTTTGTCAAGGATAGTCGAGACTTATTCTTATGTTATGGACGAGTGTGGGTACCTAATTTTGGAGAGGTTAGACAAACTCTTTTGAATGATGCTCACAGATCTAAATTCTCAGTTCACCCGGGGGCGACTAAGATGTATAAAGACGTGAAAGTGGAGTATTGGTGGCCAGGTATGAAGCGAGATGTGGCTAAGTATGTGGAGAGATGTCTTACGTGTTTGCAAGTGAAAGTTGAACATCAGAAGCCGCATGGGAAACTACAACCTTTGGAAATACCTGTTTGGAAATGGGAGAATATTACTATGGATCTAATCACTAAACTACCCAAAACCCCTAGAGGTTACGATGCTATTTGGGTGATTGTGGATAGATTAACCAAAAGTGCACATTTTATTCCCATTAAGGAAACTTACTCTTCAGAGAAGCTATCAGATGTGTATATGAAAGAAATAGTATCTCGTCATGGTGTACCAGTGTCTATTGTGTCAGATAGAGATATTCGATTCACTTCCAAGTTTTGGAATAAATTTCATGGGGAAATGGGAACTAAGCTTCATCTTAGTATAGCGTTTTACCCACAGACGGATGGTCAAAGTGAGAGAACAATTCAAACATTGGAGGATATGTTGCGTGCGTGTATTATTGATTTTGGGGGGAGTTAGGATTCGTATCTACCACTTGCCGAGTTTTCTTACAATAAAAGTTATCATTCCAGTATAGGGATGCCGCCTTATGAGATGTTGTATGGTAGGAAATGTCGAACTCCGGTTTGTTGGAGTGAAGTGGGTCAGAAAGAGTTGGGAAGTACTGAGGTGGTGCAGCGCACAACAGAACAGATTCAACAGATAAGAGATAGATTACTGGCAGCTAGAGCAGACAAAAGAGTTATGCAGATAAACGCAGATCACCACTAGAGTTTCAGGTGGGAGATTATGTGTTATTAAAAGTGTCACCGTGGAAGGGAGTGATTAGATTTAAGAAAAGAGGAAAGCTGGGTCCGAGATTCATTGGGCCATTCAGAGTTATTGCTCGTGTGGGGAAAGTTGCATACAGACTGGAACTACTATCTCAGATACATAATACCTTTCACGTGTCTCATCTCAGAAAATGTTTAGCAGACGAGTCTGCATTTGTATCGTTAGAAGATGTGTGTGTTGATGATAAGTTGAATTATGTGGAGCCGCCCGTTGCTATATTGGAAAGAAAAGTTAAAGCTCTACATAATAAGCAAGTTGGATTGGTTAAAGTTCAGTGGAAGCACCGTAAAGGGTCAGATTATACTTGGAAACAAGAGGATGAGATGATACGCAATTATCCGGAACTCTTCGGTAGTTGATTTCGGGGATGAAATCCTTTTCAAGTGGGAAGAGTTGTAACACCCGAAGTTCGAAATTTTGTAATTTAATAAATAATCAAGTATTACAGTTTTGGTGATTTCTTAATTAAGATTAGGAGGTGTTTAGAAACTTGAGGGGTTAAAGTTGTCAAAATGAAACAAGAGAAGTTGGGGGACCAATTGTACAATTTAACCAAAGATGTGTTTATATATAGCTAGATTTGACTCTTTGAGAGTCAAACCTTTCATTTTCACCGACAGACTTCCGTAAGTTGCTCTCAACCAAATAGTTTCTGGAGTTTTGGATCAAGAACAATAGGAGCAAGGTGTAAGAGCTAAACCTAGCACACATACAAGCTTAAGGTAAGATTATTAGCCATGTTCTTGAAGTTTTTGTGCGTTTTTAAGTGATTCAATGGTGAATCATGTATTAAAGCTTGTTTTTGTTGTTATTTCTTGGTTATAAGTTGTTTGGGGTGTAGGAAAACACCCCAGTAGTGTTTTTATGAATTAAAAGTAAGTATTTTGATGTTTTGGCCGGAGTTACAGCAAATAGTCGGCGAAATGGTGCTGGAAGGAGAAAGGCACGGGCGTGCCTTTGATGAGTACGGCCGTGCCTCATGGCCGTGACCGCCTCTGTTCTTGAGGTATGGGCATGCTTTAGGCCCGGTACGCCCATGCTTGATTGGGCATATTTCTGCGCCTGGGCTTATGGGCACGGGCGTGCCTCCAGGGGGTACGGGCGTGCCCTGCCCCTGTTTAGTTTGTTAAGTGCTGAGTTTGAGTATGTGATTAATATCATGATTATATATCTGTAGGAATTACTGTTTGACGTGTTGCTGAGGTGAGTTTTATAAAGTCTGATTCATATCTGTGATATGTGTGTTGCATTGCAATGTGTTATATTAGTGATCTGAGGATCACGGAGAGAGAGCTGTAGCATGCTGCTTCGTGCAGTATTAGCTACAGACAGCATTTTAGCCTTCTTGGCGGATGCTAAGATGGTGCGGTACTGTATCCATAAGAACTGTTACAGCATTTGTATATTTGTATGTGCATGCTTACATGATTTACAGTTTAGTTTTCTCACTAAGCTCTCGTAGCTTATCAGATACTGCTTAATGTTGTTTTGCAGGGTGCGATAACTCCAAAGGCAAGGCCCCAGTTTGACGGTTATGTGTATGAGGAAAACTGTGTTTTGAAACTTAACGTCCGGTTGTACTTTGAGAAAACGACTTTTGATGTAAATATGTGAATATCATGCTTTTGTATGAACCTGGGGGTTCAAAACTGCTTTTGTTGCTTCCGCTAGTTTGTATGATAACTGTTTTATTTCTAAAAGACTTTTATTTATAGCTTTATTTTTTTTTTGAAAATTGGGACGTTACAACATAATAATGATATAAACCAATATAAATAATTACAACTGTAATACTTAAAATTGATTTCAACAAACACAAAAGAAAAACACTATGCAGCCTATACAACCTATTAATGTTTATCAAACTTGACACAATGAAGAAGATGTTAAAATTGGTATTTAGAATAAAAAACAAATATAATCAAGAATACCAATATGGTAAAAGCATATTTTGATTACATATTTAAAATTAGTACCTTTTGCATATAAACCTAACTAAATCTTTAACCTTTGTTTAAAATATTCACAGTAAAGATGTAAATCAAATAAACTTAAAAAGAAAAACATAACCTTTGTTTAAAAAGATGACATAAGTAATACATAACAAAACACTACCTACCCTAATGAAACACAAGTGATGCAAAATATGATGGTAAAAAAATAGCTTTTAAAAACCTATTGCTGTCGGCCGGGATGATGTATTAGGGTTTTGAAAGATAAGTTGATTTTAGGGTTTTATGATTGTCCCTGTATAATATGATGAGATTAAAAGTATAAAACACGAATCAAGAAGACTATGGACGGCGTCATTAACACAACCGAAATCGAAACAAAATCAACAACAAAACTAACAGAATCAAGTAGAAGACGGATAATGACATTGAATATTGAAGTTTACCGGTCGGAATCGTCGAGAAAAAGCAAACAAAACCGTAACATAGGTGGTATCTCCCGCGCTGTTAACAATTGGATACCAAGTTAAATCAAGAAAAATTTTGGATAATGAAGAACAGGATGATAAATTACAATGCTTGAAGAAGATTACCTACGAAAACCTTCGGGATCGGCAGTCAAGGACGAAGGAATCGTATGAAATCGCCGACAGCAACTTAGGGTTTGTGTGCAATGTGTGCGACGAAGAGAAAAGGAAACGTCGGAGGGTACGTATGGCGGAAAGAAACCGGGTCAATAAGACCCGCGTGTTTCTTCCAAACGGGTTAAAATACCCACTTCCAAAACATGGTTGGATATTTCTAAAAGAGGTAGTCAAAATTGCTAATATGATCAAAATTGAAAAAATGAAGGTTTTTTATTGGTTAATTGAAATTTATTTATGAAAGCTTTCCCACAATTGGTTTTCTTTTAATATATATATTGATATTGATTTCCATTCAAAGAAGTCGATAATTATTTTAATTATATGAGTCTGTTTTAAACTTTTAATTTTTATAAATGTGGGTTTTTAATATGTGATAGGTTAGCATTTAATATATCCACATTGACTAATTTTTTTAAAAAATATATATTATACAAAATTCAACTATTAATATGACATATAAGCAAAAACCGGCACTATTTAATTTTATTTCATTTATTTTAATACGAGAACAAAATTTTAAAGATTTTTTTTTTTAATTGAAGGATTAAAACGTTATAGTATAGATTTTAATTAATTAACCAATCACGTTTACTAAATTACAGTTCTGCCAAAAAGCATTAATTAAAGGTCTTCTCGACAAATTCAAATGATTTTCTTTGTTTACAATTTCTTTCGGTTGCCACTTGCCACTAGTCGATCTCTATAATCATTGTACAGTATATTTGTGATTTTATAAATTTAACTGGTTTAATACTCCATATATAAATATAGAGAATTGTTAATATAAATTTTAAATAATTATGGTGTAAAACCTTAAATATATAATGATTTCATGTGTTGATAACAAATCAAGAAACATTAATGAAAAACGGAAGATAGAAGAAAGAAAATGTATATACTCACATATTTGCGCTAATAATTATTAGTAGAAATATGGATTAACAATTGACATGAGATCCGCTAGTTGTGAACGAAAATTGCTCTACAAATTTGCAATAATAGTTAAATCAAGAATTAAGGCTTTGTTGATTAAGATTCGTGCACAACTCAAAATAGTTGTTAGTGGATTTTGGAATTAAGAATAGACATGGAATTCAATAGTTGTTAGTGAAAAATGCCCAACAGATTTGCGATAGCAGTTGAATGTGGAATCAGGGTTTCGTTGAAGAATGTTTTTGAATGACATGTGATCCGATTAAGAAGAAGGGTAACCAATTTCTACTTATGATCCGCATACAACTTAAAATTCAAGACTTAAAACTTTTGATGTATGAAACTCTTCATTCGTTAGCCTTTCTATGAAATAAAGGGAGATAATTTGTGGGAAAAAATTCTAAAAGTGAAATAATGACATCATAACCGTTTTTTATATATACTAAAGATATTACAATCCACTATTTGTCTTTCTTTCAAAAAGACAATTCACTCTTTCTCTAAATTTAGATTGTATTTATACTAGGTCTCAAGACCGTGTAAACACGGGCGTTTATAATGTGTTTGTTAAGGGTTGTTAAATATTTATGTTTTTTAAACTAAGTTACAAACTACGCATTTGAAAACAACAAAGTGTGACTCTTGCAAGTGCATGAGAAACTCATAAACAAGATGTTTGTTTTTCATCTGCAATAATCGGTTGGGTTTTTAAATTTTTGTTGTTAAAAATACACTTTTGTTAACTGTTTAGTTACGTATTTGTTCAAAGAACCATCCATGTTGTTGAAACGTAAATGCATTATAACATTTGTAACTAACCTACAATAATTGATATTTTGAGAATCATTCTTTTGGTTTTGCTAGGTTGTAAATATATTTGGCATATTAATAATTTCTAATGTTGAAGAAATCGTAAGAGAGTATAAAGTAATGATAAATAATAATTGCTATTTAATAGTAATAAATATCATTAATGTCTAATAAATTTGTGTAGTTTAATATATTGTCTTAGGTTATTCTAGTAACATATAAGTTACAAATAATTTTTCAAAAATATATAACAATTATGGACATGGGTAGATAATATAAATTGAATTTTATAGTTATAGGTTGCTATTTAAGTGTAATAATTAACATTAATGAGTAATAAATTTGAATTGTTTTATGGGTATTGTTATGTTACAACAGTATCATATAAGTTACAACAACATTTTCAATAAAGATTGCGTAAAACAATATCAAGCCCATCTAATTGCTTAAAAACTACTTACATCAATCATTGTATAACGAAGCCGATTACACACATATTATATGTAGAGATTAATTGAACAATATACACATATATACTAACACACAACACAAAGAGGTTAATAATTCCAAATGAAAACTTATATTTTAAAACTCAAACCAAAGTATATTATTTCCAAATGACCTAATTATCAGATGGTGAGATGGATTAGTGTTAGGGAAATACTACCAAAGATAATTAAGCAACTTATTTGATAAAAGTAAAAAACAAAAAACATTAATTTAAACGGTAGCCATATCAAATCCTTCAAACTTTTTCTTTCTTCACAAACACAAGGTTCTTCTTCATAGCAATAGATCCTTCTACATCCCCATCTTTGTCAACCAACCTTAGAAGTCACAATTTCATAATCATCACTATCAATCACAACTTTGTTGCTTGTATCGTCATCCTACATTAAAATTAGAAAATAAATAAAGTAAGCTTCGTAATTCATTTTACTCTTTATATACTTTTCATTGTTAAATAAACATGGATAAAGACATAGAATACCTTCAATAATTCAACCTCCATAGGAAAGTTTGCAAGTAACTCAGGTTTATCACTTACATTACCAACGGGTTTGTACCCAACGTGTCTTTAACACGGATTTGTAACTTATATCTACGGTAAATATTACGTGTTATGTCTTGCAATCAGTATGTGTACAATACCAATAAAATCATAGTTATTTTTAATTTGGAATCCTTACCTACACTCAAAGCCAAAACCCGTCCAATGAATAGATTCATAAAATATTAGGGAAAAATACATTTAATAAATTCAGAAACAAAGAGGCTAGTAGGAATTAAAACAAATACACATTACACATACTTCTCACTTAATAAATGAAAACAAACTCTCCGGGTAGAGCGTCCATCATTGGATGTATCAATGAGATCCGTGTATCCACCTAACACACCAACAATATCTACAAACCAACACAACAAATAATAAGAAAAAAATATGTAATACGACGTATTCCATATAATGTTAATGATAAAATTCAAAAACAAAAGACATTAATCTAAACGGTAACCATCTCAAACCCTTCAAACTTTTCCTTTTTTTCACAAACACAAGCTCCTTCACAGCAATAGATCCTTCTACATCCCTATCTTTGTCATCAATATTGCGACGTTTTTTGGATGAACCCGCAGTATTTGTTTTCGAGCCAACCTTAGGAGTCACAATTTCACAATCATCACTATCAATCACAACTTTGTTGCTTGTATCGTCATCCTACATTAAAATTATGAAATAAATAAAGTAAGCTTCGTAATTCATTTTACTCTTTATGTATTTTTCATTATTAAATAAACATGGTTAAAGACATAGAATACCTTCAATAATTCAACCTCAATAGGAAAGTTTACAAGTAACTCAGGTTCATCACTTACATTACCAACGGATTTGTACCCGACGTGTCTTTAACACGGATTTGTAACTTATACCTACGATAAATATTACGGGTTATGTCTTGCAATCAGTATGTGTACAATACCAATAAAATCATAGTTATTTATAATTTGGAATCCTTACATATACTCAAAGCCAAAACCCGTCTAATGAATAGATTCATAAAACATTAGGGAAAAATACATTAATAAATTCAGAAATAAAGAGGCTAGTAGGAATTAAAACAAATACACATTACACATACTTTTCACTTAATAATTGAAAACAAACTCTCCGGGTAGAGCGTCCATCAATGGATGTATCAATGAGATCCGTGTATCCATCTAACACAGCGACAATATCTACATACCAACACAACAAATAATAAGAAAAATTATGTAATACGACGTATTCCATATAATGTTAATGAACAATACTACATACATAAAAAATCAAGCAAAGGTTTATCCAACCAATCACCACCATTTCGATACAATATGCTTCCGAAGGTTTCATATAGACATGCTGTTCCCACAACTGGACGACACGGACCTGAATTTTCAAGCCATGGGCATGAGGGTTTACCTCACTTAACAAATGATATTTGGAGGCCATTATCTTTGATCAAATAACCAAATGTGTTAA
>JAUEJL010072691.1:0-13878 GCA_032274825.1 Drosophyllum lusitanicum | reverse complement strand
CAGTACACCTCTTTCAGCGGAATCATAAAATATATCTTAACGGTTTGTTTATGAGCTTTGTTTTATGATGTAACTTTTAATTAAGTCAAAAGACCGAACATGTGTTGTTATATTATGCCTTGAATATTTCAATTGTAATGTATTCACACTTTTTGTATCTTCTAAAGATACAAACAAGATCGAACTTTGCCTCTGGAAAAGGTTAAAGTTATCTCTAATGAAAAGATTCCGAAGATTTGTTAAAGTATTAAAGCATGGCTGGTAACTACATCTTTAGTAAAGTCAAATATAAAGAAAAATGGCTGACGAAGAAAGTTCTAACATGAAAAAGAAAATTTAAAGTTTCAAGGTAACAAGATAAGATAAATAATATTATTATATTATTGATGGGAAAAATCTTTTCCGAAAAGAGCAAACACTCTATTTGTACTCAAGTAAGGTGGTACTGTCACTTGTCCATTTGCTTTATAATAATATTTATGTCTTTTCTAATACTATATCATTGCTTGAAGGATATTCTAAAATCTCCTTCAAGAACTTCTATAAATAAACATACATTCACAACATGCAAAATAAGAACCTTCCACACTCACTAAACATCTCTCTCAAAGAACTAAACTTAAAGCTGTTAAACAAAGCAAAGTTTTAGAGTTTGCATAGGTGTATAACAACTTGTTCATGTGTTGGGCCTCTTGAACATTAGTTGTTTAGGAGAAGCTTGTCTATGTGTTAGACACTTTAGCTAACACCTTTTATTGTATTATGAATTTTCGC
Organism: Drosophyllum lusitanicum; assembly: GCA_032274825.1. Classification (NCBI taxonomy): domain Eukaryota; kingdom Viridiplantae; phylum Streptophyta; class Magnoliopsida; order Caryophyllales; family Drosophyllaceae; genus Drosophyllum; species Drosophyllum lusitanicum. The sequence goes on along the minus strand of JAUEJL010072691.1, from coordinate 13,104 downwards.
TTCCTCGTACATGTAATTCTTGATTCATAATCAATAAGAATTATATTAAAAGTACAAGCGTGTTCAATTATTTTAAAAGACTTAAGTTTGTATTCAACCCTCTTCTACTAACACTTATCTTAAAGTTTTTTTTTTTACTTTATATGGAATTCTTACATTACTTTGTTTTCTCAAATTAAGTATTCATGATTTTATTTCTAATTTTTTTCTAATGTTGAGAATTTGTCTATTCATAGAAATTGCTTTTTAAGTAGTTAAAGATTCTTTCTCATAAAAACTATCAAAAAAACGCCATAAACAAATATTTTTGTATAGTCAAAAAATTTTGCACAAAAAGTTTACTATAAATGTTACTAGATTGTGTCGCTCCTACCCAAGTCTAGAAACGTTATAAAGGAAGAAAATATACTTTTTTCGTCCTAAAACTACTGTACATAAACAAAATAATATTTAATTAGTGTGATGTTTAATGCGAAATAATTCATGATATTAACATTATATAATTTAAATGATATTGCTCTTACAAATCTTTTGATATATACCATTGATTTATTAAACAAAATAGTAATAATAATTAATTAAGGGTAAATAGAAATGTCGGCTTTAATCACAAAAATAGACAATTATTTTCGGATAAACTAAATACTTTTTTTAAAGAGGAGCATGATAAAACTTGAATAGTTGAAGGCAAATTTGATATTCAGTAATAGTTTAGGGAATAAATTCATAATTTCTTCAACGGATAAACTGTCACCGTGCCCCATCCATGGGTTTTTCAGAAGAGAGTGCAAATAATGAACGCTCTGCTTCTTCCTCCACCGTCCGCCACCACTACGCGCTTCCTCTGCCACCGCAGTTTCTTCCAACCGCCACTCTCCTCTACCTCTTACAAACACGTTGCTCTCCCTTCATCTGTCACCTCACTCACCTTATCGGAAGATGAAGTAATTACACAAGACGACGGCGTTTCACCCTCCTCTCATCGCCGGTACGACTTCTCTCCTCTCCTCCAATTCCTCTCGACTTATAACTCCGTTGACAGAGACTCTACGGAGTTGCATCTCGCCGAGTCATACCGATTAGTCCCATCTTCACTGTGGCATTACCTTCTCAAATCCCTAGCATCTTCACCTTCTTCCCCAACCTCGATTTCAACCACCTACGCGCTCGTTGATTGGCTCCATAGGCACAATCTCTGCTTCTCATATGAATTTATGTACTCGATTTTGATCCACTCGCTCGGACGCTCCGAGATACTATATGAAGCTTTTTTGCTCTCACAGAAACACACACTAACTCCATTAACTTATAACGTTCTGATTGGTGCGTGTGCACGTAACGATGATTTGGAAAAAGCCGTTATCCTGATGAACAAAATGCGCGGGGAAGGTTACCAATCGGATTTTGTGAATTACAGTTTGATTATTCAATCGCTGGTGCGTAACAACCAAATCGATTCAGGGTTGTTGGAGAAGTTGTACGAAGAAATGATAGCAGATGCTATCGAGCTAGATGTGCAATTATTAAATGATATAGTTTTAGGGTTCACAAAAGCAGGCGATCTTGACAGAGCTATGCATTTCTTAGGAGTGATTCAAGGGAATGGATTGACTCCTAAAACTTCGACTGTGGTTTCTATTATTTCGCAGCTGGGCAGTTTGGGGAGAGCTGAGGAGGCTGAAGCAGTTTTTGAAGAGATAAAGGATGGCGGGTTGAGACCTAGAACTAGAGCTTACAATGCTGTGCTAAAAGCGTATGTCAACAATGGCTGTCTGAGGGATGCAGAGTGGATAGTGAATGAAATGGAGAGGAATGGGGTTCTCCCTGATGAATATACATACAGCCTTTTGATCGATGCTTATGGGAATGCGGGTAGGTGGGAGAGTGCAAGAATTGTTTTGAAAGAGATGGAAGCTAACAATGTGAAACCAAATTCATATGTTTTCAGTAGAATTTTGGTTGGTTATCGTGATAGAGGTGAGTGGCAAAGATTGTTTCAAGTTCTGAAAGAGATGCAAAAGTGTGGTGTGAAACCGGATAGACAGTTCTACAATGTAATGATCGATACATTTGGGAAGTATAACTGTCTTGATAATGCACTGGCAATATTGGAAAGGATGAGAGATGAAGGGATTGAGCCGGATACAGTTACTTGGAACACACTTATAGATTGTCATTGCAAAAATGGACATCACAATAAAGCAGAGGAACTGTTTGATGAAATGCAGAAAAGAGGGTGTTTGCCATGTATTGCCACATATAATATCATGATCAACTCATTTGGGGAACAGGAGAGATGGGAGGGAGTGAGGAGCTTGTTACGAAAGATGAAAAGTCAAGGCTTGCAGCCTAATATCATAACCTATACTACACTAGTTGACATATATGGACGGTCTGGGAGGTTCATGGATGCCACTGAATGCTTGGAGGATATGAAATCTGCTGGTTTGAAGCCGACATCAACAATTTATAATGCTTTGATTAATGCCTATGCTCAAAGGGTATTTTTATCATCTACCTTTTTAACCGTCTTTAATTATGAACAAAAGTGCTTTTCAAAAAATTATGAACAAAAGTTTCATTTATTCCCTGTTTAGTCTTTAATGCTTACAACAAATAGGTTGTTCCAAGATATGATATGCATGTTAAGTTTTAAAGTTATATGGACTAAACTTTTAACCTCAAGCGTATGTTGTTTTACATTAAGCTGTGAGATATATATCTGAGGACCAGAACGGACTTCATAGAACTCTTTTCGTCCAAATATATGGTTTGGTTAGACACAAACTTTCAAAAGACTCAATACCTAAAATTCCCCTGAATGGTGACAAAAAGGAAAATCTCTGTAGTAATTTTGTTTCAAGATCTTTCAAGAAGCTGATGGATACTTGAGTCATCATGAAAAGTAAGCTGTTTTATTTATTTTTGGAAGTGGTAGTTACTCTATTTCAAAGATGTAGGTGTTCTTAATGTTCAACAAAAACATTAGTTTTAATTTTATAGAACACAAAACTCAAAAGTCAATGTGTATAGTTTTGCATGAAAAGGAATGATCTTTAAATGATTGACCAGAATGAGATTTGGAAAAAGGAACAGAGAAAATACTCTGGACAACCTTTTTTTAAGCATCAATTTGACTTTTTGGTTAAATTTGAAGTTCACTAGTTATGTTCTGAGGGTCGATATACTCGACTGAGTTCATACCCTAAAAGCTATTTTATAGTGTAACAAAGTTTGTTATCGTTATGCATCTCAAATATGTTTATAATGGCAGTGCACTGGTGTCTAGTGCTTAATCAGGTTTGAAAAACGTAGATCTGTGATTGCATCACTACAGGTCATAACATCTTCATTTCTTCTAACATCATACAAATGGGATCTACAAAATGAAAAAGTGAATAGGGATCAAAATAAACAACTTCATGATTGAGTTTTGTTCATTGAGCAGGGTCTATCTGAGGAGGCACTGAATGCATTTAGGATCATGAGAAGTGATGGCTTGAAGCCTAGTAATTTAGCTCTTAACTCATTAATAAATGCTTTTTGTGAAGATAGGAGAGATGTTGAAGCCTTTGCAGTTTTACGGTCAATGAAGGAAAATGTAAATGTCTTCGACAACCTTTTCAGCTCTTATCCAAACACTAATTGTGCAACTCATGAATATGAATGTATTATTTCTCAACTACAGGACCTGAAACCGGATGTAGTCACATACACTACTCTTATGAAAGCCTTAATTCGTGTGGAGAAATTTGATGAGGTATTGAATCTGTACTTTTGCTCTGGTTTGAACCAAATTTGGATATATAAATGTTTCCAATATCCAAGAAATGATTGATGACTATATTTGTAATATAATCCACACATCTGAAAAATAATTCAATAAAGTCGTTTCTTGGCATGATTATTTCCTTGACGATTGGTAAAACTATAATACTATTGTTAAATGTTAGGTCCCAGGCGTTTATGAAGAAATGATATTGTCTGGGTGCACCCCAGATCGCAAAGCTAGAGCTAAGCTACGTTCTGCACTGAAGTATATGAGACAGAGACTAAAATCATAATTCCATTAAACAAACCTTTGAACAGGTGAAAGTAATGATATCAGCAACCACCCCAAAGAGCCCAGTTGACCATGGTGCACCAACAGCCGATATGCAGCCCGTATCTTGGTCACATGGGTTTAAGATCTTCCACCATGAGCTGGTAATGCTGGAATTATATTTTATTTTGGGGATTCCTATTCACATGTGGTTGTACATAATCCAGTTGTATTCATGACCCGTTTATTATCTCCTGATAAACGAGCATACTTACCAAGCTTGTTTACTCTAGTATCATACTTACACATACCGAAATTATATTGATCAGGTAATCACAGAATACATATTGTAACAAGCACAGATAAACCAAATTTTCAATCTTATTAATTGTCTTTGGTGGTTCTATAAATTGCAGCAGCACCATCTTTTGAAATATACTATTCTATAAGTCTATAACTGCAATATTCAAGTGTTTGATATAGTCTGTGGATAGCTGTTTCAATATAATCTGTGTATAGGTATAAGTTGAGCATTTATATTTTTTCTCGATTCAAACTTGATCTTGAGATATTAAATTCATTTTGTGCTCGATTAATTATAATATTGATGTAACATTGCGCGTGCCAAATCCACTGCTCAAATGCCAAGTGACCTTTGATCAAACGATATCAATAGTCATATTATTGTGCTTTCAAGTTTAGAAAGACATTAGACGTTGAACTTGTTCTTTTTAGGTGTTTGATTGATCTCATCAATAGCGCTATTTTACTTACCAGAAAAGATTTACTTGCAGGCGAGTACTCATAGAGAACTCTGCAATTAGCAACAAAAGTCTGACTTTCAAAGTCAAAACTTCAAAATGGAATTGGATTGTGTGGATTACGAAAACGGTTTGACAGGTAGTATCAGGAAATTGGTGGTTTAAATTCCTTGCAGAATTCACGTAATTGGTAAGAAGGAAAACTTAAATCATGTATGCTTAAATTGAAATTCAATTATATGACAATCAAATATATTGTTCTCCTGGAGCAGTATTCTAATTTTTATTTATTTAGTTATTATATATATATAAGTATAAGCTTTGGTGTTAAGTATTTTATATATACATATATAGGCATAGTTGTTAAACTCGTACGAGTCACGAGCTGACTCGGACGAGTCAAGTTAAAACACACTGAAAACGAACCGACTCGGTATGTGACTCAGCTAGACGTCTGACTCGGAAGGTGACTCGCAATTTTGGGGTGACTCGGTCCGAGTCGAATCAACTAGGAACTCGATCGAGTCAAGAAATGAAGCAAATGTCCGGTGGTCGTTGCTTCTAACCGGTCCTTCAACATTGCATAGTTCTAAATAATATAAGAAAAGCAGACAAAGCAGAACCCCTTTTTGTGTATAATCAGAGATTTGCGTGTTCTGATCTTGTTTTTTTTTTAGATACTTGCTTAAGAAACCTGGTTAGGTCATCGATTTATCTTCCTCAACTGATGCGTCTTCGTCGTTTCTTCAAAAGAGGGTTTCTCTCTCAAATGTGTTGAGAGTGTTGGGTAAAGAGACTCATAAGGCCCAAGATAATATATCTTATTTTATTAAAAACATAAATTTATAATAAATGCTTAGGCATCTCCTGTTGTGCTATACTACTACCCTTAATTCATAATGAATGCCCAGACATTGAGTGTTAGTGTTAGCCTTAAGAGGGTTCAATTTTCAAACAAAAGGAAATATTTTAAGAATTAAACCTTAAATAACATATAGATTATATATTTATATTATTATATATAAGTCATAAATTAAATTTCTTAGTTATTATTTCAACTTATTATTGCGTACACATTATATTATATTTTATTTTATATTTGATTTATAGTATCGTGACTCTTACGAGTCGATTTACGAGTTAAAAATTAAGATTTCGAGCCACGAGTCGAGTCACGAGTTGACAACTATGTATATAGGAGTATAAGCTTTGGTGACGGTTATATTTATGGTTTGTGCTTAATTAAATGAATTGGCTCATAGAAAAGAACATTATTGACCTTCAAAAAATTTCTTTTAAAAGCTAAAATGAGAATGACTTAAATGGGGGTGAAAGTCATCAAAGTCTATATATTTTTAAATAAAATATAGTCTTCTAAATTATTTTATTCGGTGATATATATAGACTGTAATGTAAAAATATTGCCTCATGTTCATTAGAGGTAGGATGTCCACAGTATGGGACATCTTGAAGTTGTGATTAAACCTCCATCCACTAGGAAATTTCGCATCAAACTTGGTTAGAAATGGTGGTCAATAATTAAAAATCATTACCCGGTACTTTAGCATTCGACTAGGCGTAATGAGTTATCAGTTTAGACGGAGAGTATTCGTATTGTAATTTATTATGCATAAATTTCAAAATTATATGCATGTATCACATTCATAGAACCGTAATTATACATTCATCAGATAATATGATCCACCAACAGTAGGAAGAAATTGAAAATCTGATCCATCAGATGATTGTATGAATGAAGATTGAGCTATAGAGGGCTAGGATCCACCGAAGCATACGAGAGAAGCTCAAGATTACACTTGAGAGCATCCATTACCTGTTTTTCAATTGTCATCCATACTTCAATTCCGTCACCAGAACATGAATCCATCAGTAGCATCCTGTTTGAAAATAGCGGAATATCTTCATTCAAATGACCAGTACATGACCACACAGGCTTTCCCCATCCGAAATCAGCCTCCTTAGTTCCAGAATTACACATACTTGATGTCCAGTAATACTCCGTTTTATAATCAGAAAACGTTTCCATGGAGTTCCTCAGACGTTCTACCAACATAACATGCCCGTTTTCACCTTTCAGTTCTTCAACCCATTCACCATTAACATTCGCGATCGCATTCTTCAACTGAACCGCCATGGACTCTATTTCAAGATTACTTGCATCAGGATCAAACCTCGCTGATGTTCCTGAAATAATGTTTCCGACAGAAGATTTAGGCAATGGCGGTGAACATCGAGACCGAATGTCCACCGGCATATGTAAAATAGATGACTTGGATTGTGTTTCAATGGTAACACATTTCCAAAGCAAAGCCAGTACAGCAAGCACTCGACTTACTGGCTGATTTTTTGATGCTTTGGCCTTGAGTTCCTTCAACGCCAAAGCATCGAAAACAAATCTTTTAGTTGCAGATTTACCAGCTTTTAAATAAGCCGGGTTAATCACCAAATACCATAGCGGAATGTATGGTGCAAATGGCAACTGAGGGTTTTGTGGGAACATGGACAGCGAAACAAAGTTAGGATAAATCTGATTAGGATCTCTTCTAGCAATCGCAGACCAAGTATTCAAGAATATCATGCAGCTACGTGCATCTGCAAGTTTATGATTATGTTGCATAGTAATAGAAACACCACCACACTTATAGAAGTTTACTTGCACCATTGAAACATAAGATCCTAACAATGGTAGATTCGGGACTGAATCAACAACGGGTATCAACCGTTGCAAAAACTTATGATCAGGTTTCTTTAGCACATTCTTGAGATGATCATCAACTCTTGTCTCGATGTAGTACACACCATCGTCGTTACAATCAATATGAAGCTCGCTGGCAACCTTTCCCGCAAACGGGTACATTCGAGTTAAGGTTTCCGACAACGATTGCTTTAGATGTTTTGATCGAGCCAATATGACCTCCTCAATGTTCTTGTTATCGTTATCGTTAGCATTATGATTTAGATAGAAGAACATCAAGGGGTGGTATATAGGGACTTCGATCTGATCAATGATGGAGAGCTTGTAATATCTAAGGTTTTGTGGTGTTGGAGACGATGGTTTTATGTGCTCTCTGGAGATAACTTCGATTCTAATGGCGTCCCTTTCTTCATCTCTTAAGTTTGATTCCTTATAACTACAAAAAATTTAAAGCAAAAAAAAAACTTCTAACAAATTACAAACAGAAAAATGAAGCATATATATATTAGGTAAACGTGGTATTAAACTATTAATTGAAGTTATATGGATATACCTGCTGCTAGTATCAAGAGGAATATATGTCTGAGTTGACATAAAGCAACGGTGATTCTGCATCATGTTCATAAGCCGTCTAATTTTACATCCATCATCATCTTGCGGTGGTGCATCTTTACTGGAAACGGTGGTTGTGCTGCCGGAGAATACATAACCACCGTTTCGGTGGCTGCGATAAGCAGCTCGGCGTGAGGCCGTAGAGGATAATACCCTGGAGATCACTAAACTTCTCATGGTGCTGTTTTTAGAGCATGCATGAAATTATAACCCCTCTCGATCGATCATATCGATTTTTATAACAATTCCTTGCTGTCCGATTTTAGAATTAGTTCACATATATTATTTAATTTAAGAAAATTAGAACGTGTACGTGCTTTGAATATAGATAACTGAACCACTTGTTTCATCATTTATCACTAGATATTATAAGATATTCAAGTTCTTCCCACAAGATACATCATTAACCGATGGAATCGCGAATCTGAAAATGATTTTGCATTGAAACGTATATATCTAAAAGAGTCGGTGTAAAGGATCGATACCGCTTGTCACTTTGTTAGAGAACTCGAACTTGAAACATTAACAAGAACACACGTTAGATGCAGATAACTAGAATAATAAACACACACCAAGAATATACGTGGTTCGGGTGACAAACAACCTACGTCCATGGATAGGAACCAGATACTTCTTTATTAACCGAAAGTGTTTACATATGCCACCTAAAAAGCATGCATAAGTATAATAGAACCCTAGCTACGATACTTATAACTGAAACAAACTAAAACCCCAATTAACAATGGGTCACCGGACGAGATTAACACCCAAAATATCAATTCGGATATATTCCCACTAAGCTACCACAAGATGTGTGCACATACACCACGTCATGTAGCCTTCGATATTGCTACATGCCCCACGTCGTGTACCAAGATCTCACGCCTTGTAGCCATCATGTTCTGCAAATCAAAATCCGGCACTTGAGCTCTCCTTTCAATTAGATTCTAGTTCAATTATATCGCTAATTCCAAATCATACCTAACACTCAGATCAACTGAGAGAATAAATGACAACTCTTGAAAATTTAATCTAATGGCTATAAAAAATTAAATTTAGCTACAAAAATTAGATGTATCAAAAATATTAGATACATCTTCTAGCTATATTTATCATTTTTGTATCTGTTTCTTAATACAATTTAAAATTAAGTTTATTGCTTTTATATTATTACGAATTAAACATGAGGGTTATTTTATTAATTTTTTTTTACTTTTGCAAGTGTTATCCATGTACTCCCTGAGAAGGATGAGAACACTTAAACCTTACCCGTATTTAACTTAAATTTATCTTTATCTTTATATAATATAAATTCGGGGATACCTTCAATGATTGTTGTTTGATAGGTGTTCAATATATAACAAATATACTCATAATTAATTAATTAGGAAGGATTTCGATCAATTGCCAATATCTTCTCTCCCTAATCGATAGAAATTAACTTTGATAATTTTTTTAACATATTTAGACAAGGAGCTTCGGTATAGTCATAAGTCATTATCCTCGTCTAAAGAATTCAAAGAATGTTATTAATAATTCTAGCAAGATGCTAGACAAGAGTACAAAAATATTTAAAAGAAAATAGTGCGATTATAACATCAAATAGCTCTAAGTATAGATTTACATTTAGCTCTATATCTAATCCAAATGTAAAGCATAGTTTGTACTTCATCAACCACAACCAACTACTGATGGGGAGAGCTTGGACAAAGCTATTGAAAATCTTTTGTCGTTGAATACCACATCGTTGAAATTTTCAAATAAACCACAAGACACACCTCAGAGCAGCTTCAAGAAACGTCCTTTTTTCGACTTGCCTTGATCCAGAACACCATAGAAGAAGTGCTCAAAATTGTTATGTTGGTCAATAGTAATATCACACCAATTGGAGAACCAATTACATACTTCCTTCACTATCAGACACGAATGAAATAAGAGATTAACTGTCTCAAAATCACAATTACATATGGGACATAACACAGATGGCATGGTATGCAATACCCCTTACACTTAAGTTAATTCGTGTAGGGATCCGGTTAAGCAACATACACAAAACAAAACAATTTATTTTTTGTGGTAACCACTTGTTTCAGAAACTATGAGTAGCATATGAAGAATTTGAAAGATTTTTAATAATTGATCCGGTGGATTTCACTGAAAAAACCCACCGTAATCATCTTCCCATCTCCATTAATCATTATCATTCAAAGTAACATGTTTACATTTATGTAAATCTTCTAATGTTTTAAATTTCCCTATAACAAAGACCAAAGAATACTATCATTGATTGTAAAATTGGTTTTCATAGTAATAATGCACAATTTGTTCGACTCAAGTTCAAACATATCAGGAAATATGCATTTTAATGAAATGGAGCCCAACCAACGATCATGCCAAAATAACATGCTATTTCCGTTATTTACTACAAGAGTAAACATATCATCCATATTTAAATTCAAGGAAAGAAGAGAGCTACCTGCTTTGGCGATGTTTAACCAAACTCCCAGATTTCATGAATTGGCAAAAGATGAAGAATCCCTTCCCATGATGCCATGGATAGCTTTGAGAACATTAGCCCATAATGCTTGATTCTTCATCTTCAACCTCCACCACTATTTAATTAATAATGAAACATTTGTGTCCTTTAAAGAACCAATTCCAAGACCACCAAAATGGAGTAGTTAATTTTTACCAATTAACCCAACAAATAATTTTGATAATTGAATATATCTACATCATTATATATCTAATCTGGAACTCTAATTTATATATTATGTATGTAGATCAAGAGATAAATGATCAGGTCATTAAAATTCAGATATATATAACAAATGAGAATGACAGACTCAATTTCAGTCGTCCGATCTGGACGCAGATCTAAAAAAACGCGGTGTCATTTTTGTAATTAATCGCAACTTTATAATGTTTGACATGTTTCATATCTGAAATGACATATGTTTGATTTTTATTTCCCTTGTCATGTTTCATATCTAAAATATCACTGTATGTATGTTTCGCTCTTTAATGATGGCTCACGCACCCGGACTCAATTCACAGGTGGGAAAATATATAAAAGACCAAAATACCACTATTAATGAGCATTAATGATGTTTACAAATAATATTCACAATACTCACAATAAAACAGTTCTCAAATGATCTTTTCCCTATATAGATACATCACCGACTATTTTTCTTTTGTAGGTGTGATTTGTGAGGGGCATATGGTTTATGCATGTGGTCCATTGAGACCCGATATGATATGGGTCGACATGCTTTATCTTTTAAGTATATAAATAAATAAACTCTTCTTTAATTTATTTATAACCAAGATGCTATTTTTTATACTTAGTTTTCGTTTTATTAATTCATTTAATAATTTTATTGATTCAAAATATATATAATCTTAAATATCTTGCTGCAACGTACTGACATGCCATTTGCTGTGGGCACTGATAGTGATTAGGTTGATATATATATAGACCATTCAATGGCCGGAGTGATGACTGATCGATATGAGTCATATTAATTAGTGATGTAGCTAATTTAAACTTGGCTGTAAGTTGGTGAACGCTAATTAATGCCGAGCGTACATTAATAACGTATGTTACCATAATTCATTAGTTACGGCCTTAATATATTAATTAGATCGATTATGCATGTGATCAGATATATAGATCGCAAGGAAGGTGATCATATCGAAGAGATTTGACGGACGACAAAGCACAGTACGTATGTGTTCTTAATTCACCACAATCCGTTAGATCTCGCTATTTCTCTTACATTTTTCTTGCACATCAACACCGCATCCCTCCCCTTTCATATCTCTTTTCGTCTTTCTAACCTCGTTATACCTATCTTTCTATTACTATACCACTTTCCTTATTTTATAAAATTAAATATTTGAGAGAGATAGAGAAAAAAGGAGAAAGAAAGAGATTGAGAAAAAGAGTTTGGTGCTCGGGTTGGAAAAGCTGAGAAGAAAGATCGAGGTTGGGATAGATCAGGTAAAGGGGAGTGGTTAAACAATAATAAGTTTTCCGAGTTTGCACGGCTATCAAATCCCCAAACAATTAATTAGTTTATATTCTTATCACTTCTGATTAGTTGTGGGTTTACTTTTTATATTGCTCAAGTAATTTTGATATTATTAAATTATTAGAATGAGTGTTTAAAATTATAGACTATGGTGTATGCATGTCTAAACATACATTTATAATCGTGATCGAAGTCGTCATTGTATGGGTACGTACGTTAAACAATATATGCTTGCTTTCATCGCAAAAGTGACGATCGAGTAGTTCTGTTACATCGTGCGATGATGGTATTAAAAAAAAGATGAAGTATTGGGTGGGTACGTGCATGTTTATTATGTACGTGAGGAGTTTTGGGTTGGTTTCAACACAATCAATTATACATGGGCTTTTATTATAATTAAGATAAGATAAGATAAGATAAGAGGGTACGAGTTGAATGAATTATTGAAAACATAATTGGTATTTCTAATTAGATTAGAATCAACTAATAAATAATGAGATTGGAATATATTACAAAATTAAGTTGAAGATAAAAGATTGAGAAAATGTTTATGTGATATGTTAACAGGTGGTTTATATCCTTTAGTTAAAATAATTGGCACTTCAAAACAAATGTTTACCTTTAAAAATGATTTGTGTATCTAAAATATGTGTTTAATTGTATGTTTAAATTTAAGATGATGATACACGACAAAATTAAATGTGATGATCGATGTGTTTAATTGTATGTTTAAATTTAAGATGATGATACACGACAAAATTAAATGTGATGATCGATTATGAAAGAGAAAATATACAACACACTATTCAAATAAATTAGATATATCTTTAAGTTATATATATAAGAGAACGATAACCACATTTCTTATTGTGACCATGCATGATATTGTATGTGTTGTTCGATCAGGAAAGAAATAGTTGTTGTTTTGGATACTTT
>JAUEJL010072680.1:0-16357 GCA_032274825.1 Drosophyllum lusitanicum | reverse complement strand
GGGGGGTTCTTCTGTATATGTGTCGGGCACCCGTGGGGGTCGGTGATTGTGGGCGTGGCTACCATGTGATCATTCATATCAGATTCCATAATCTCAAAATTTCCCATCTTTTCTTTTCCATTTTTATATTATTAATTGTTTAATGTTTATGAAATTACTATTAAAACAGATGAACCTCCTTGTGTTATAGAAGGAAAACAAGAATATGGATTGGGTATTCAAATCCTCTTCTTCATGGGACTTGACTGAACTGGACATAGATGACTTTGATGTGCTAGGAGTCGATAAGAATCAAAATATGGAGGCTTTGTCTGTGGATTCAGGTTATAGCGTATTTGGGGATGGGATCATGAACAAATTGAGTGAGCAAAAACATTCAACAGGATCATCTTTTTCTGCTGGTTCATCCAAGAAACCGCGACTGCAGGGTAGTGAACAACATGTATCTTGTTTAGTGGACGGATGCACAGCGGACCTTACTGGTTGCAGAGACTATCATCGCCGCCACAGGGTTTGTGAAACTCATTCCAAGACACCCGTTGTCACCATTCGTGGCAAAGAGCAAAGATTTTGCCAGCAATGCAGCAGGTATGCTCTAAACATCCCTTTGTTTTGATGGAAATGGATTCTTATATACTTCACAACAAAGATTGTGTCTTCTTGACAATTTACTCAAATGTTGTATAGAATGTAGAGTTAAGGGTTTATTGTTTTAATCAGTTGAGTCAATTTCGTAGATTCCATTCACTTGGGGAGTTTGATGAAGTAAAGCGGAGTTGCAGGAAGCGCCTTGATGGGCACAACAGGCGTAGGAGAAAACCGAGGGCAGAATCTATGTACTTGAATTATGGGAGCTTTTTTACAAATCATCAAGGTGTTTGACTTTGTGTTTTGATTCTAGATGAATATTAAGTTTTAAACAAATCTGGTGTTGATATATTATGTTACAATTTACAGGTACAAAACTGCTGCGGTTTGGTGCTTCACCAGCGTTCAAGACTACATTTGGTGGCTGGCCCGAGAATGAAAAATCGAAACAGAAACTGCATGTTACTGTCGAACAGAGCACACCATCAAATTCATATGCTTGTTTTCGCAACGCAAGGGAGAGAAAGTTCCCTTTCTTGTTGGGAAACGATGAAAAGGTCAACCAATCGTTGTATGAAGCTTCTTTCCAACAATTTGTGAACACAAATGCATCATCATCATCAGCTGCTGAACTTGTGGTTGAACCCAAAAGCGCTCTCTCTCTTCTGTCAAAACACACAATACATCGTCATGATTCAGCTTTAGAGTGTGGTCCAACCAACTTGGTTCAGGTCAATTTCAATGGTTCAATGAATCAGCACTCGGGCGAGCATCTTCCATTCAGGAATGTAACAGGAGCAGATAATAATCAATTTATTGGGATGATTCACTTCCGGGCTGAAGGATTGTTGGAAAGTGAAACAGCACAAGTCCTCTCGTTTTCTTGGGAATAATTACCACCTGCAAAGCAAGAACTTGTAAATCGAAATTTAACTGTTCGTCTTTTGTTATGTAGCGCTGTAATGATGCAATCTAAAATATCCCTATCGAAATTGACGGCAAATCATTTATTAAAGCCAAAATATAGCTGAATAATTGATTGGTTATATTATTAAGCAATTATGTGATCATTTGATTCTTTAAAGATCATGGGGTCATATTCAAATGGATGACAAAGAAGTATAAGGGCCCAACTGGTCATCTTCGTATTCTTTTTGTTTTTGATGCTCATAGCAATAACATTTGTACAAAGTGGGGGCAAACCTTTTCTAATCAAATGAATTCTTGTTAGTAAAAGAAGAAAAAAGGAACCTTTTGTTCCTTAATTGATGCTTTTGACAGATATTGCCTTATCCTACCACCATAAAAGATGAAAAAGTAGGTGCTTTTGTTCTTTCACTTTATGGGATTGAAATTCCTTAATACTTAGAAATGGCATCTAAACCCTGTTTTTAGTTTCTGCAGACTTCTTGTTTCTTATTATTTTCAGACAAAGAAATGCAAGACTGGGCGGCTCCGATCATAGCTGCAGCGATGTTTGCGTTTCTAGCACCAGGACTTGTTTTTCAGATGCCTGGAAATGAGTCGCCGATGGGTTTCATGAACATGAAGACGAGTGTGATATCCATGTTATTGCACACAGTGCTCTATGGTTTGTTCCTTATTTTGTTTCTTGTAATACTAGATATACATGTCTATGCTTAGTATTCAAACCCTTATTATTTGCAATCCCATCTCTGATTTCATGTACTTGCAAGTTTGATAGCAATTTACATCCCCTTTTTCAGTTTTTTTGTTTGTTTTTTCATCTTTTGCTACAATGCTACGGCTATAAACACATTAACTTCCAACCTGTTGCGTCTATATTAATCACAAATTCGAACACAAACCCCTCTTCGTGGTGCAAGAGTTGAGGTTGAGGCTATGTTTGCCTCCACCTCCATCTACCCCCCACCCCCATCCCCAAAGGAAACAAAACACGCATGCGTGCGCGCACACACAAGAAAAAAAAGAAAAGGTCACTAACAGAGAAGATGAATCAAGATGCTAGTCTTAATAAACTGAATGTAGTAACTAAACAAACTTGTAGTGGCAAAAAACAAACTCGAGGACTAAATTGAGAAATAACATTACAACTATACTCAATCCCGATTCATACCCAATCCACTGAAGCAGTATATAAGAGAACATTATTGAATATTGTAAAAGTAAACAATGAACAAATACCGGCTCCCAAATTGGGTTCTTGAATCATCCACATTTTGAGGTGTTTACCCAAAAAAAGCGTTCCAAGTTTCAAAGGCCTGTTTATATCTATAGCAGTTCGAGGGTTTAACTGCAATCTAGTCTTGATAACTCGGAACAAGATCATCGATCGTTTTTTATTAATCTCTTTTAACAAAATCAGGCTATATAACCATGGACCTGCCTACGATGGGTTAACAAGGTATGAATCATCCATCTTATAATGATCTCTGTAAAAAAATTCAACCATTTGGTGAAGGATTTATATCAAAGGAGTTGGTAAATGACCAATGCATCACTTTCACCAAATTCTCAACATTCAAACAGGTACAAAAAATGCCCACAACAGCTTCTCTGTGAACATGAAACCATTCAGTAAGGGAATTCCGGATGCACACACTCCGTTCACATCGGGGAGAGAGATAATAGCACACTTAAATTCAACAACATTTAAGATGTGAATATTTGATATACAACCAATTCACCCAATTACAGTTATCGGACAATCAAAGAGGGGAAAAGCATTCAAATGGTTTAACATCTTTAACACCAAAAAGTAAATAACTTTTGACAAGATCGTCCAGTTCCAGGACCTTCAGTGTCTAAACAAGACTTTCTGATTCTAGAGACACGTGTCTCCCTCATGCATAGTTTAGGCGGAATATGTCATTGTACACATAAAAGCTTCCTTGTGGTGTAGGCATCAAATGAAACATCTGCACATATAAACAGTCAAAAAAGGAGACAACATAAGCAAGAGTCGATCACACGTGTACAACTTCTGCTATATGTCATTACTTTCATTCACCAAATATCTAAAAGGGGTACATGCTAAACATTTATTTTGTCATTGGAAGTCATATTTGCGACTTATGTTTCACCTCAGAATCAATATGATATGCGGAAAAGCACAATTATAGTTTCTGTTAACCTCGTTAATTATATAAAGCTAATGGAAGCCTTATATAATTTTGCCATGGTCACTAATCTCACTTATGAATCTTTTGCTACAACTTCTTAAGGGAAGAAAGAATTCCATGTATGCAATTATGCATTAGTAACTAGCAAAGCCTCAAGTAAGAATATCCTCAAGAGTCTCCTATAATGACGAGTAAATGTAACCAACTATATGCAAATGATTGATTCCATGTATTTGTATTGATGACTAATCTTTATGTGAGCAAAGGTAGCTGGCTTAAATTGAGACTGACCAAAGACTTAGAATGTCTGATTTCACCTTTAAACCTGCATTTGACCCCAAAAGAAAAGTACGAAAAAGGAGGGCAAGTGGAACAACTTAATAAATAAATGACATAATCATGATGATGCTGGCATGCTGCTACTTGCTATTAGTTGAGTTCTATGTAGAGATGACAAATATGACCCCTTCACTTAACAGCTAAAACTAAAAAGAAAAGAAAAACAGCTTTAAAGCAAACAGGTTGAAACTATGAAGTCACCAAAAGTGTATGTTTAATGCATAAAACCTCCTAAATCATTTTATTCAAGAAATTAGACAATTATTAAGATATTATAATTATAATTTTTATAATCATATCTGACACACTAATCATAATAAAAAATTCTAATATGTTTGGGCAAAAAGAGTTTAAGGTCAATCAAACCAAACCCACATGTACCAAAAATTCCATACTTTGACAGTTTGACCAGACCCTCTTGCGACCCACCAGCCTGCCAATTTTGTCACCTCTAGTTATGAGGCTTGAAAGTATCAGTTGGCAGTGATACCAGCTAGCTTTGCTCCGCAGCCATAAAAGTTATACATGTAAAATTATGACGTGAAGAGCATTACCTTGACCATATTTTCCTTCTGCTGCATCTGTTTCAACTAAAAGAATATATTGCTATTCCAATATGCCACTTTGAGGCATAGAGCCCTCATATTGCTTTGGAACCAACAGGAAAAACAAAAAGAAGAAAACCCCCTAAATTATAAACTTAGTGTTTCAGTCTTGCAGTTTAAAAGCCAGATTGACCTACTACTGATGAGTCTGATAATGTGTATGTGCTTTTGTTGCAAAACCTTACATCTTCCACAAACAATAGACTGATACATAACTTCGGCGGTATCTTATCTACCCACATTGTAGTTGATGAATGAGTGGAAATGATGCAGTAAGTACCATACAACCACCTAAACTGGTGGTTGTCAATAAGGCAATAACACACCTCATAAATAGAAAACAGTTCTTTACTTTGGTGATACAAAAGATAACTATGCAGAAATGCATAGCGGCGGGCACAAGTGCAGAAATAAGATTTTAGGTCATAACACGTCATCAAGTCATTCCAATCTGGAATAAAATCTAATTAAGTATGCAAGATCAACAATGAGCAACGTCACGTTATCAACAACTTGAACAACAATCTGGACAAATTTAGTTTGCATAATCAAAGAATGTTTTGACATTACATGCCTATCACAGCCCTCTCTTGATCATTGAGCCTAACATGAACCTTTGCTTCCATCTGGTTCTACCAATGAAACACCTTAGCTTTTCTCTGTGTCTATATATCATCAGCTATGAGCTCTCAATCTTATAAATGCTTGTTGCGAATATTCTATAAGCTCTAAACACCAACAGTATAAGGTATTAGATCCCAAAATTAAGAACCTGAAGCTATCTGTAAAGGATATCTTTCTACCCAATATACAATTCACAAATCTACAAATGTAACAATGCAGATTCAGCATTTTCTTTTTTCAAAACCTAGCAACATTAAATTAGTATATTACAATGGCAGCCTAGGGTCTTCTAAGTACGTGTCATAGGAAGTCTATGCTTGTAACTATACATCAGGTTCAATGAGATCACATATACATATATGAGTCATGTCTGGAAAATGCCGGTGAGGAGTTACAGAACTTTTAAATAGAAGACAACAATAATTCAGTTGTGCTTATGTATGAATCACAATATAATAGATATACCATAGTTGTAAAAAGCGCGCCTGAGGCGCGCCTAAAGCCCTGAAGCGCAGAAGCTCAAAGGGCTGGGCTTTTTTGACATTGAAGCGAGGCACATCTACAAGGCGCACCTAGGCGCACCGAGGCTCCGAGGCTCTGAGGCGCGCCTGAGGCGCGCTTCATGAATGTTGCCCATTTTTGACCTTTTTTTTATACTTTGACCTGTGCAAAATCTACTTCCTTTTGCATTTTTGTGACCATTTTGTTGCAAGAAAAATATTTACTTGGATCAAGCCTTGTTTTTTCTTGAAAAGCATATACTTGTGTTATACTTTTCTATTCTAGTTATGTACATTTACAGTTTGACCGACCTTGTTTCTATTGGCAGAGTGAAATTATATACTTGGCTCTACTTATTTATTTTTCTTACTTATGTAGTTAATTCTTTTCTTGATTGTAGATAATCTAGGTTATTATACACTTGTAATATGTTTTTTTATGTCATTATTGGGTAATCTAGGCAACAGTCAATACTTGATTAGGTTTGTTAATGACTTTTATAAAATTAAATTAGGAAATGAACTATTTTGAAGTTTAATATTGAGTGGGTATTCTAGGATATAATATAAAATAGAATATTATTTCATATTTTAAGTTCTATTAAGTTATTTGAGTTTAATTATATTACTATATACATATATGACAATTTATTTGCATATCATGCGCCTCGCCTTCGTGAAGCCCGCGCTTTTCCTGCGCCTCGCGCCTCAAGGCTCCACGACACTTTGCGCCTTTGTGCGCCTTGAGCCTTTTATAACTTTGAGATATACTACCTCATATGTTTGAAGTTGAAAAACTGACCACGATATAATAGATATACTACCGCATATACACTACCTCATATGTTTGAAGTTGAAAAACTGATCAAACAATCTTCCACGCATCTGAGATTCAGTCCTATCATATGCAGTCTACATGCAATATGAGTGTTCTCTATACAACGAAACACTTCTGCCAATTTTATAACCAGACAAGCAATCATTCCTATATTTAATTGTAAACCACTAACATTTCTACGCGTAGACAAGCAAAGCGTTCTTTATAAACGATCAATTATCGATGTATAGGTTACAGATCACTCTCTAGAAGACTTCAACTGATAGTATTCGTATAAGAGATTTTCTATCAAGAAAGTGATTGCTTTATTAATGTCTGAAATTGCAATTAGAGCGACGATCTAAATCTCAATATGATATCCATAATAGGCAAATACTCAGATCCAATTATAGGTAACGCATAAAACAAGGATACATAATCTAATCAGTGGAGCTGAGGTGTTTGATGAAATAAATACCTGACTGAACTTGAGAGCATGTTGTTCACCAGCAAGTTGAAGATTGCCGCTGACAAAGACGAGCATACCGCCGGCAGGTCCGGAAGGCTGGCAATCGACGGTGGTGATAGTATGTTTGCACTGCTGGAAAGGAAGAGAAGTAAGCTTGTTGACGATGTTCTGAGAGCCTTGAATCTTCTGGCCTTCAAAAGTCAACATGGAAGACTCCTGGTAGAGGTTAGCTAAGCCAGACCGATTGGTATCGAAGGTGGAGTAGTAATGCTCTACGAATGCTTTCGACAAAGCGTCTGGATCCATCTGATTTCTCCGCCTTCGCTTCCCCTCTCTCTACTTGGCTGAAAGATTAAGCTACCCCCAGGCTGGGTTGGTCATGGGACCTATTTATATAACGACGGAGTTATGCTCACCCTATCACATCCCTCTTCCCTCTGTTCTTAAAAAAAAATATTAAAATTTGCGTGATCACCTGACTGAAGTGATAATATCCCTGAACGAACAAATAATAAAATAACTAAATTATCTTTTATTTCAATGATACGTTAGAGAACATTATCTAAGTTAGGTGATATTAATATTATATATCATTTTCTCATAAACATAATATAAGTGAAATTACATCCATAAACCATTTAAATGAACGGTGTTTACATCATTTTTTTAGAAAGGAGTTTTTTACATCGTTTGATTGTTTATTATTTGCTTAATTGCTCTAGGATACAAAATTACCTAATTTAAGTGTTTTTAACCACTTAAAATTGCAATCAGAACTGATTTTTGTTTCTAGTTCATGTCTACTCACATGTCTAGTAATAATTTATGCCACTTATCTAAATATATAAACTTAAAACCAAGTTTTAACAAACAATGAAAGCATGATAATACCTCGATAGACTTGTGGACCTCTTGAGCTAGGGGTTGGTGTTAATGTTGAGGTTGGGGCTGGAGTTGAGTTTGGGTTGATTGCATAATTAAGTTGTCATTGTTGAAATTGTTATCAGTGTTCTTGTGTAAGTATTGGGTGGTAGAATTGTTGAAATTGTTGTCATTATTAACAATGACAACTTAATTATGCAATTTCAACAATTCTACCACCCAATACTTACACAAGGACACTGATAACAATTTCAACAATGACAACTTAATTATGCAATCAACGCAAACTCAACTCCAGTCCCAACCTCAACATTGCTCCTTTCAAAAGGTGGTTTTTTTGTGTGTGTGTGGGAGGTGAAGGGAAAAAGTAAAAAAAAATAACTCTTATCGTGATGGAAGGTAGCATTGGCTGAATCACATCGTTGAGAAAGGAGTTAGATAAGGTGACCCACTATCACCTTACCTTTCCTAATCATTGTTGAAGGCCTAACCCTGATAATTTAAGAAGCTTGTGAAAGGAAGTTATTTAAGAGCACTTCAGTGAGAAAAGGAAGGATACAAGTTTCACATCTATAGTACGCAGTAACGCAGATGACACGATTCTGTTTGGAAAATGGAGCTTTTGGAATCTCAGAAACTTGAACTTATTATAAACTTTTTGGCTAAGTTTATTATTAGATAATCCATCAAAACTTGGAAAGAAATGAACATGAACCGTAGTTTTGGGCAAACCCAGGTTGTCATAGGTCTGATTTGAGCTGTTGCAAGATGGTCCACATCATCATCATCCCATTACTTCTCATGATTATGTAACGGGTGAGTAGGAGGATAAGTAGTGGACTCCACATGTAATTTTGTGGTGAGTAGAAGGAAAAGGTTGAAAGATATATCACCTCTCTTCTACATATTAATCTGATTTACGTTAACTTATTAGATCAAGCTTCTGACGTTCAAAATAAGAAATGTTAAGAAAGATGCAGATTGGTTACTCGGAATATATTTTTAAGTCAAAACATATTTAGTTTCAAGCTTGATGCTGTTGGATCCAGTATATCATTTGCTAGAGATTCTTTTTCTCTCAATCCTAAAGCACGGATCAAGAGAATTGGTTAAGTTGTGTCGTGTTTCATCTCAAACGAATCAAATCAAAGAAAAAAATGGGTCAAACAAGTTGGAAGTAGCTCAAATTAAAATTTTAATGCATAAAATCTCTTAAATCATTTTTGTTAAAAGAACAGATCATTATTATAGTAATAATATTACAGTATTTCTGTGATATCATAATTAACGCATCAGACGTTTTGAATCTGTGAAGTTAGAACCGACCCATCTTCGTTGTTGCTATGGTTCAGGTTTCTTTTGTTATCTTCATGATTTCCATCTGATTCCTCACCAGAATCCTCCTCATAAACATGACTTTCAGGAAAAAAGTTAAAAGAATTCTTATAAACTTCTTTGGTTTCAAAACAGCTATTTCCCTCTGCCTCAATCTTCAAACAAATCCATCATATTTAGTCAAAAAGGCCAGCAGGGCACTGAGATATAATAAATAAATAAAAATAAATGCAGTGATTAGATAGTTGCCCTCAGTTCAAATTGCTCAATAGCAAACAGCATGCAGATTTGAAAGAGAAGCATGTTAGCAGGAATCTCAGCAAATGGATCACATACTCTGTAAACACCATGACTAATGTTAATATGATGTAAATGATCAATGAACTATTATAAAACAATCACTTCTTTAGCTGCTAAAACACATTATGCAAAAATAGAAAATAAAACTCACCCTGTCAAAAAGAAAAAGAAAAAAAAAGGTCCTAAGCAACAGTCAGCAGTAGTGTTTGTTGCAGTGAGGTTTACCCTCCATATCAGCAGCAGCAGGCCATCAGGGCAGTAGAATCTTGTGTTTATTGTCCCATCTGTTTTTTAGCTCCCATGTTCATGATTTAGAATACCTAAATAAGTACTCAAATTATAGACATGTTTATAATACAAAATAACATGTATACTGTAGCAATTGTTTTAATATATATTAGAAATCTAACCTCCACTCAGACATCATCAGCTACATGAAAACATGTCACATGAATCATCAAACAACTAAAGGAGAAATCACAAAATTATAGACATGAAAACATTTCACTTAATACCTTCAAATTATTACAAACAACTAAAGATTACAAATTCATCCATTTTTCTTTGCAAGAGTAATAGAAATCACAACATAAACCCTTATAAGATAAAGTTAATCTAACCAGCTAAACTAACCTACACATGGAATCATCAAAAGGAGAACCCTAAAGTAAAGCTTAGAAATCTTCATCCAATTTGAAGACATGACTGTCTCCATTTCCATTCAAATTTGACATCACAGAAGCCTTCTGATACTCACCAACCCTCTTCTCGAAGAAATTAGTTTTCCCCTGTAACGAAATCAGCTCCATCCAATCAAAGGGGTTCTGAACATTGTACAGCTTTCCATGTCCCAGTGCAACTAGCAACCTATCTGCAACGTATTCGATGTATTGACTCATCAGATCGCCGTTCATACCCACCAGAGCGCACGGCAAGGCGTCACAAACGAACTCTCTCTCGATCTTCACAGCATCAGCGATGATCCCCTTCACACGCTCTTCGCTAACCTTCACCCTCAACAAACTGTAAATCAGACACGCGAAATCACAGTGCAAACCTTCGTCACGCGAGATTAATTCGTTAGAGAAGGTTAGCCCCGGCATCAGACCGCGCTTTTTCAGCCAGAAGATAGCGCAGAAGCTTCCAGAGAAGAATATTCCTTCGACGCAAGCGAAAGCGATGATTCGTTCTGCAAACGATTCTGAACCGTCGATCCATCTGAGCGCCCATTTTGCTTTCTTCTCTACGCACGGGATTGTTTCGACTGCGCGAAAGAGTCTGCTCTTCTCGTTGGAGTCTTTTATGTACGATTCCAGAAGCAGGCTGTACATCTCGGAGTGAATGTTTTCGATTGCGATCTGGAAGCCATAGAACGCACGAGCTTCAGCGATCTGGATCTCTTTCATGAACCGTCCGGCAAGGTTTTCCAATACGATTCCATCGGAGGCGGCAAAGAAGGCGAGGACGTGAGTAACGAAATGCCTCTCGCCGTCTGTTAAAGAATCCCAGTGACGTTGATCCTCTGACAAATCGACCTCCTCGGCGGTCCAGAAAGAGGCTTCGGCTTTTTTGTACATTTCCCAAATTTGTGGATATTGAATTGGGAACATACAGAACCTGTCTGGATTGGGGGCGAGAAGAGGCTCTTCGGGGATAGAAGGCATGATTGAATGTCGTAGGTTTAGGGTTTTCAGAGAAGGGAATCGTTGATTTGATGAAAAAGATGGGAGGATAGGAGGGTGTATTAATGGAGGTTTGGAAGGCGGGTGAATTTGAATTTTGGAGGAGAAGCTTGCGGGAGAATGAACTAGTTGCAGGTGGTTTGGCAACTTTTGATTTTTCGGTGGGTACCGCTGAATTTGAACGTATTATTTGAACGTATTGACATTGCCGCTAATTTCTAAAATATTGATTTCTAAAGTTTGGGATTTTTTATCGAGTTAAAAAATATCAATTTCTTACAAAAATTTTAACTAGGGTATAATAGTCATTTCATTATATATTCATTTAAGTATGTGTAAGTACGAAAACACTTATTATATGTGATTCTACTTTTACAAATCGTTTACTATCAACAAGGTGGTCTATTGTTCTCCTAGATATTATGGGTTCGATTTTTCCTAGGTAAACACTTATCATACAAGGCTTAGGCCCACTTAAAAAGCCCAACAACATAATTTCTCTTCTTTTCTTTTTCTTGCCGGCAGAAAGGAAAAAAATAGCCATCGCCCATCGAGGAAAAGAAAGCAGAACAAAATTCGGTTTTCGCAGAATACGTAGAGCAAGATTTAGATTATTATTGACACCAAAACAATGATTTTCAGTCCTGTATACAGCTTTAAAATGACATTTGAAGTCTCGATTTTCTTATCGAAGATGAATCGAAATCCATGACTGTTCATGCACTTTTTTGTTTAATTTTTTAGCGTTTATCCACTCTTTTTACGTAATATCACGAGGAAATGTTTCTATTTCATTTGGCACCAAGACCGTAATTTTAGGTTGAGTTTTTTGCATAAAAACTGCATCTAAACTCTCGGTTTTTCTTTCAAAAAAGAAACAGCACCTATGGCTAATTGTTAGCATTTTCGCTCGCTTTTAGACTATTTCCACCGATCCTTTTCAAATAGGAATGTGAGGAAAACTTTTATCTTTCAAACAAATCAAGATTCATAAATTTTCGCTAAGAAATGAATTTGAAGTAGAAGCTTAATGTTTCGGATTTCAACCAAGCTAAACAAATAACACTCTCGACACTTATTTCGAAAATTTAGCGAGTTTCTTTTTCTATTCGTTAAAACTTTGTTTTGACACCAAGAACACAGTATTTCACCAAGTTTTAGACTTAAAGTTTCGAACTTTTATAAAACGATTATAGAACAAAAAACACAATTTTGAGCCAAATAATAGATCTAAGGTTTGAATGCTACGCCACATTATAGAACCTTTGAATAATAATGTAACTATATAAAACAAATTAAATTTGTGAGTTAGTATGTCGTAGTTTGACGAAAGGTTAACAAGGTTTTCCAATTATGCATCATTACAAATGACCAATACCCACAAAAATGAATATTACTGATAATTAAATTATGCTCCCAACAATAAGGAGCTAATGCTACCTATAATAGTATGATATCCAATTGAATGTGCAAGTATCATTAATCCAAGAGTATATGTTTAAAGCATACATGCTAACTAAGTGTAAGAAGGTAGTTCATGAGTACTTTGGACTTGTGTATACCTATGTAACACCACTTTTTATATATTACAAAATATACACACATTTCTAGTTATCACTAACTGATCAATGTTTGACAAAGTACTAGTATCATTCAAACAAGTGTTCACAGTTTACAAAAAAGGGTGTTTAGTGTTTTCTGTTATCAAAAGTCCGGAGCTACCCAGCAAAATCATGTGATTGGGGCCTTACCCTTGCCTGCACCCGAATCACCTGCAAAACAGAGTACTAAAACATAAGCTAACGCTTAGTGAGCATACTAACTCAAACAAGTAAACATAAAACAGGAGAAAAGTCTCTCAGGATAATGTGCCAGCCAAGCTGCATCACCTGCAATATTATCAAATTAATGTTCCAGTATACAGTTACACCACCTGCGTAACTATATACTTAATATTGTTCTAGTACACGACTACACCATCTGGGTAGCCATGTATTATGATTCTATTCTTGTGTATAGCAATTCCATAAGAAAAGCTAAACAATACTGACGAGTAATATAACATAACAATTCACATAACAAGAGTATCACATACTGTACAAAACATACTAGCTTACATACTGCTTTTTCAAGTGAATTAGTAAACTCGCCTTAGATTTCAGATACAATGGTAAACAGATACTCGTTCAATTATGAATCCAGTCACCTTCCTATACAATTTAAACAGGCTAAGCATTACAAACTGTAAAGTATGATATGAAAGTGGACCTACATGGCCGTGTACCACTACACGGGCCGTGTACCACTACACGGGCCGTGTACCACTACACGGGCCGTGTACTCTGAACTCTACACGACCAAGCCTGGCCACATAGCCTGTGTTGATAACTGCTACTACAGGGGCCGTGTACCAGCACACGGGCCGTGTAACCTTTATGCTACACGACCTTGTTAAGCTACATGTCCTAACACCGCCCTAGGTCACTACACGGGCCGTGTGCCTTCACACGGGCTGTGTTATCTGTACACGGGCTAGCTACACTACGTGCCTAAAACAACACGGGCCGTGTAGCTACCGACTCAGCAGACAGTGTTCCTGCACAGACGTTCTTCTTGACCAAAATTCGACCCAAAGTCGATTCTAACAGTTTATGAGTGTTTTCCTACACCCCTTACACCGAATAACAACTAAACTTACAAGAAACATAAATGACACACTTTGATCATTGGTTCAACCATTTGAACCAATTAAACTCTAGTAAACTCAAAACTAATCCAAGAATTCATACCTTGTGCTATGAAAGATTTATATGATGCTAAAGATACTCTAATAATGTTGTAATTCTTGATCCAATTGCTATGTCAAACTTTCAGCTGTGCACTTCAAGTGTATGGTGTTACATAAATGGACATATTGACTTATTAGAAGTCATCAATATATATGTGTTAGTTTTCTAAAATGACAAACTAGTCCCTGCACTTGGTTAACTTTCAATTTGACCGTTTTAACCCCTTTAGTTTGGTAAACACCTCTAATCTAAGTTAGAAAATTTCTCTATAACACCATACTAAATAAATAAATTGATAATATATTTTTGAACCTTGGGGCGTTACAACCTAAATGCCTACTATGTTTAGGATCATGATGATATGATCAATACGATGCTTATATTGACTAGGTTCACACTGATAGTGAACGGATACATGTTTTATGATTCATGCTATGATCGTATGCCATGGCAAGGTTGCATTCGTATGTTCTGCTCATCGTGTATAAGTAGAAGTTATTGATATGTTTATGAAATGCATGCATGCTATTGAATCCTGATTGGATCACCTATGTGTATGTGATATGTCCGGACATTTATGGATTGTTTTATAGTCGTGTGATTGAGGTCAACCTTTGGGGCTGGATCCCAGGGGACCTGTGGGTCATAATTCGGGATCAATGTTGACTTGAGGGACCATTCCGGGTCGTAGTTTCTGCACTACCACCGTTCCTTGACGTAAAGGCAATCAGCTACCCGCTGAACCCGAGGGAGCCGATGGCTCCATAACGATGCTTTGTGGACCGCTACCCGCTCACCTACCAGCATGATTAGGAGTGCTTGATTTCCCAGTTAGGATCGTTGAGCCGGATTTGCAACCCCGTGAGATACGATGCCTACTGATCATGTTAGCACACCAAAATGTGATTGGATAGAACTGTTTGTGTTATCATGTGATGCCCTATGTGCTACGTGATGTTTATGGTTATGTTTGTGCTTACTAGCTTTTAAAGCTAACCCCCTTCTAGTTTGTATGCTTTTGTAGATGTCTATGTTTGGCTGTGTTAGGGGTTGCTTTTGTGGTGCTGAGACACTTGTTGTTTGTTGACAGATATGATGGTCAGTCGGTATTGATGTTAGTAACACTCGTTTGTAAATTGAAAACCCAATTGGGTTGTTTTAAATAAAGAAAATACTTTGGCTAGACTTTCGCTGTTTGTTTATCAAACTGAAATATGTTTGAATATAAGTTTTAAAAAGAGAAAAGTTGACTTTGAAATCGCGGTGTTACAAAACATAGATGAACCAAATCGATATGAAGCACACACCTTCTAATGGAGATGTATCAAATCAGTAGGTGGTGGAAACATTGAGAGGGTTTAGGGATTTGGATGAAGAAGAGAGAGAGCACCCGTGAGGTAGCCGGAATGGATGGGTTGAGAGAGAAAGGTGTGTTGGTTATAAGTGGGCCGGTAGGGACTTGACGAAGAAGGCAAAGGGGTGGGCTACTTGATAGTTCATCATATCTCATCTTATGGGATTGGTAACAAATAAAAAAGGAAAGAAAATCACTGTTGTGCAAGAGACAGAAAGAGAGCCTGTTTAATTAAAACAGTGAGGGGTGATGATTTGGATGGAGTATAAAGTTACGTAAGCATACGCGGAAGTAAATAGTTCTATTTTTTATGTAACGGGATTAAAATGTGAAAAAACAAGATCATCTTAAAATCTAATTAAACTTAAATCAATTATAAGTTATTGAATTTAAATAAGTTTTGCTAAAAATTTAGGTAACATTAATGCATACAGTTGATATAAGAGTGGTCAAGATATCTTCATATCATTCTTTTTAACAAAACTTGCTTTAAATTTTGCCAAAATTAAAACCTAATTCTATATTTAGTATTCATTGTGTAATTATTTATAATAATAACACATATATACATCAATGTCTATATACAAGTATGTAAAGAAGATTAATTAATATCATTTAATGTAAACATATATTAAATCATTTGAAAGAGATTGTCGGCTAAAACTAGTAACTAATTATATGAATTTTATTTTTTTCAACATTATAGTTAAATTGAATAATATATAAACTTGAGATAAAAATAACTTAATCCGTCATGGAGCGCGGACTATGTAAATGCTCGTTTCATGATCATTTTTCCGCTTTATCAAAACGCCACTAAACAAAAAAAAAATTATTATTATTATTATTGTTATTATTAGGGCAAATTTTCGAGAAAGGTAATCTAAATATCATTTGCCAATAAAGGTAATGTCTAATTTTTTTTGGCCGAGAAAGGATTATAAATTTCAATTTGTAACAAAAAAGGGT
>JAUEJL010072669.1:0-16358 GCA_032274825.1 Drosophyllum lusitanicum | reverse complement strand
TTATTCTTTGTTTTGCCATGTATTTTATATTTCTTTAACTATTTTATTTGTTCATTTAGAATTTTGCTGTGTTTGAGCTTTTATTTATTCGTATGTTAAGTATTTTTAAATTTTGCTTAGGTTATAATGTTGAGGTTTTTAAAAGGTTTGCTGAATTTAGTTAGTTTAATTGGTATCCTAGACAAAATATATCACATGTATTGAAAGTAAGAACTTTATTCTAGTTGTTTTGAATATTTGTTTAACATAAATACAATACTATCAATGATTCGATCTGTCACAAAATAGGTATTTTGATCAATTTCATGATTTTTTTGACCGACTTATCTTGTCATTTTATGTTGGACCCCAATTCATTTAAATCCTAGATTCACCACTGGTTACATATATGAAATAAGTTGATTATTGCAATTAATTCTATATATATGCTTACTCAATTTTTTCAAGCCCATATCAAGTCATTCTCAAACCGAGCTTGAACATGTATCATAAACTCATAAAGGCTTATCAAACTTGTTAGTTGAGCTTGAGTTCAACTCAACTCTCTTGCAACTTTACTTGAAACCCTTCTTCGTAGGACATACAATCTTCAATGTTATTGCTACATTTTGTGGTTTCTATGAGAAATATATTTTATCTCAAAATTATTGTTTATTATACTATAGAGTTTGTCCCAAAATAATCGTTAACTTAAAAAAAGATAGTTACAATTTACCAATTTTTGTATTTAACCGTTAATTAATTACATTTATTGTTCGTAGAAAGTCCATTAGTCGCCTTGAAAAGCATTCTGCAACAATATATCGTTGCCAAAAGTCCGTATTTTACAGTCTTCCGTGACTAGCAAAAGTGGAGAGCCTACACCGACGACTTCAGTTGTCGCATAAGGTAAAAAACTTTATTTTACATATTGCGACCGGTCGTAACTAAAGGCATTTCTAAAAATAATAACTTTTTTTTACAAAGTGTCGTTACGGAAAGTCGAGCAAAAAAAAAGAGTGTTATTTTAATAGAGTAAATATACATTCTCACAGGAAAAAAGTAAAAGCAAAATATTTTCACCTTTGCCGAAGATAACATCAACGTTGAAGATCAATAAGAATGTTCAATATAGTCTATACTTAATTCATAGTTCTAAGGGGATTAATTTTAGCATTTGGATTAATAACATCAATGGTCCAGATTGTATTTTAAAATTTTGGGCGGAGTGATATTTTCGTAATTTACATGTGATGCTTTTACAAATCATATGTGATTGTATACAAATCACATGTGACACAAGTAATATTCCTCTTATAAGCTTTGAACTAAAAGGCACAAAAAATTATAAGGTATAGGCATGTGCAATGGAATTAGTTCTTGTAACTAAAAACAAAATAGGTTTTGTAGATGGTACATGTGAAAGACCTAACGATAATAGTGCTCTTGCCAAACAATGGGATAGATGTAACTTATTTGTATTAACTTGGATTCTAAATCTAGTTACAGAGAAGTTATATTTAGGTCAATTTTTTTTCAAAGAATGCTTCAGTAGTGTGGCAAGAATTGAAAGAAACCTATGACAAAGTTGATGGTTCCATAACATTCAATCTTCATTACAAAATAAATTCCTTAACCCAAAATGGAACTTCAATAACAGAATATTATCATAAATTGAATTCTCTTTGGAAACAATTTGATGCTCTTGTATAACTCCCCTCTTGCACATGTCATGCTGCAAGAGATTTTCATGAACATAACCAACTTTTAAAACTTATGCAATTCCTAATGGGGTTAGATGATATTTATATGCCTATAAGAAGCAATATCTTAACTAGAGACTCTCTTCCTAATGTCAAGACTGCTTTTGCAATCATCTCTAGGGAAGAATCCCATAGAGGTATTGCATCAAGTAACGGTCCAAAGAACAAAATTCAAACATCTGCCTTTGTGGCTAAAACCTTTGATAATCAAAAGAGACAAAACCGAGGGCTTAACCCCAATCTTATTTGCAAACATTGTGGGCAAAAGGGCCACACCATTGATTGTTGCTACGAGATTCTAGGATACCCCCTGGGTATAAAAAGAAAAACAATAATCAAAGTTTCTCAAGAAATGATTTAATAAATGTTTCTCAAGAAATGTTTCAAGGGGGGATTCCTTCCTACCTTTGGACCGAATGTATCTTAATTGCTACATATTTAATAAACAGGACTCCCTCATATGTTCTTGCTGTAAAATCTCCTTATGAGTTAATACATGGATTTGAGCCAACTCTCTCCCATCTTAAAACTTTTGGATGCATTTGTTTTGTTACTATTCTTAATAACAATGATAAATTCATCCTTGGGCCGAAAAATGTGTTTTTATAGGATACTCAAATGAGAAAAAAGAAGGTTACAAATTGTTTGATCTTGAAAATAAAACCATGTTTTACTGAAGAGATGTAAAGTTTTATGAAAAGATCTTTCCATTCAAACTAAGATCAAATTCTAAAAGTACCGAAAGTGTCAAGCAAAATATTAATCATTTAAATTTTTTTGACAATTTATTCTTTGAAAATGAGACGTCACTACATACACCCAATGATGAATGGAGAGATAAAAATAAATGGTGATGTCAATAGTACACCATGTGGCAACACAAATGATGCTACCCATGGTGATGCAACACCAAATGCTGAAATACAATGTGATACTCAAATCCCCGAGGGCACACATGAAGAAACACATGCTCAAACCCAAACTAATTCGGACCCTCCAGGTCCAAGGAGATCCAGTAGAAACACAAACCTTCCTTCCAAATTAAATGACTATATTATTTAGGGAAAAGTCAAGTATGACATTGAAAAAACTGTGAACTATTCTAAACTTAGTCATGAAAACTTGTGCTTTACTTCTAACTTAAACAAGATAACTAAACCAAATTCCTTCTATGAGGCTTCGAAAGATAAAAATTGGGTTGAAGCTATGAATCTTGAAATGGAGGCCTTAAACTGAAATGGAACTTGGATTTTGACCGATCTCCCTCCTAATAGGAAGCCCATTTGGTGCAAGTGGATTTACAAAATCAAATATAAATCCAATGGGGAAGTTGATAGATATAAGGCTAGGCTTGTTGCCAAGGGATATAGTCAAAGAGAAGCTCTTGACTTTGACAAGACTTTCTCCCCTGTGGCAAAAATGGAGACTGTGAGATGTGTTATAAGTGTTGTTGTCCAAAATACCTGGCCTCTTTGTCAACTTGATATAAATAATGCTTTTCTATATGGCGATCTTGATGAAGATGTCTACATGTCACTTCCTCAAGGTTACTTCTCTGAAAATGACACAAGGGTTTGTAAACTTGTCAAATCCCTTTATGGCCTTAAACAGGCTCCTAGAAAATGGAATGAAAACTGCAGCCCTTATTAATGGGTTTGACAAAGTATAAATGGTTATTCACTTTTCACAAAATCATCTAATAACAATTTTATTGCCCTTCTTGTTTATGTAGATGATATTGTTATAACAGGAAACAATCAAGAAGAAATTAAAAAATGAAAGGAATATTTGAGCTCAAAGTTTTTAATTAACGACCTAGGAAAACTAAAATGTTTTTTAGGGATAGAAGTTTTAGAAAGTGAAAAAGGGTTGTACTTTTCTCAAAGAAAATATTGTTTAGAACTTTTTCCTAACTTTGGGCTTCTTGGGTGCAAACCATCACAATCCCCATTACAAGCAAATCAATTTTTCCTTGAAAAAATAATACTAATGATAAACCATTAATCAACATTAGTGAATATCAAAAACTTGTTGGGAAATTAATTTATCTCACTTTAACTAGACCTGGCATTGCTTACTCTATTCATTGTTTAAGCCAATTCACGCATGCCCCGCATCAATCCCACCTTAAACTAGCCATGCGAGTTTTGAGGTATTTAAAGGAATCTCCGGGTAAGGGAATTGTCTTCACTAAAACTTCCAGGTATGATTTATGTGCTTATGTTTATTCTGATTAGGCCAAATGCAGAACATCCATGAAATCTGTAACTGGGTTCTTTTTATTTTTGGGAGACTGCTTGATTTCATGGAAAAGTAAGAAACAGTCTACAATCTCTCGATCTTTAGCTGAAGTAGAGTATAGAGCTCTTGCTTTAGTAACTTGTGAAGTGTCATATTGAGATACCTGTGAATGTTTTTTGTGATAGTAAAGCAGCTATTAAAAGGGCTGATTGGTTACTTGCAGAAAGTTGAAGGAGTATTTCTATTCTATACTAGCATTATAAAAGGATGATCTTTGACTTGGTTCACAGTCGACTCTTTTACACCATTCTGCTGTTTACTCTTGGTCTTATAAACAAATTAGGGCTCTCTCATTCATAAACAAGTCATCAGCTTGTGTTTTTGTCTCCTTAAAGATTGTCAATGTGAGTTCATATAGCTATAATCATTCAATTAAGTCTCATTGTGTACCTCTTCAACTGATTGAATATTTATACCATTTTTAACACATACACATCTCTAAGGTCATACCGGCCTAATGCCACATCGGCTACAAATACATCTTTATAATCATATTGGCTACAAATACATCTCTAAAGCCGCATTTGCTACAATTATCTCTCTCATATCAGCTAATTTTATCAACAAATATGGAGTAAGTATTTTATATATATAGGGTTCATGCGAAAAAGGGCTTTTTTTTTAGAAAAGTGCGAGAAGAAATTTAGACCCTACAATTAATTAATAAATGGTTAAGATTAGTTATGACAATTTAGTAATTAAATCAAAACTTAAGAATACTAATTTAATTAAAAAAAAGGGTATAATAGTCTATTCCCCAATCCACTTTCTCTCTCATGTAATCCCCTATATCTATCATCCCTCACCCCCACCTTATTTTTGAAAACCCTAGATCCATTTATCTTCTTTCTGCCTTCGAGACTTGAGCCGCACCATCGTCGCCAGCGACTAGTTTATCCACCACCGCCACTCTTTTCTACTTTACCGCACCACCGTCGCCGCAGATCCACAACCGTCTAAACTCCCGGTTACCACTGCTGCTCTACAACCGTCTAATCTCCAGCCACCGCACCTTCTCCACTTCACCGTACCACCGCCGCCTTTGCTCTACTTCACCGCACAACCGTTGAACCACCATCAATGACACGTCGTAGTCTCAATTGCCACACAACCACCCCTTTTCTTTTTAACCGACATGACAGTCCGAGAACTACCATCGCTGCCTCATTCGCCATCACCACACGCCATCGCTAAATGGAGAACCATCATCAGAGTTGATTTTCCGGCGATGAAACCTTCATCATCGACAATGAAGCAGCTAACAATAGTTTTTTTTTTGTTTTTATATTGTCCTCATCTTGATGTTTACAAGATATAATTTTTTTTGTGTGTCTTTTTTTGAATAAAGAAGTTCATGGTTGTTGGTTCACTATAGAACATTTGATGAAAAAAATGCTATAGTGTTAAATTTGTTTATTGGTGAATATAGTGTATTGATTGTAGAAAAATAACAAAAAATGACAGCTCACCAAAAAGGTTATGTTTATTGTTTTTGTATTTGTATTGTTTGTATTTGTATGTTCGTTATGTTATTTAATGAATAAAAAATATCGGTTAATGTAAGTTTGATTTTTGTTTGTATTGTGTTGTTTATTTGTGAACAAATAATTGTTGGTTAATTTTGTTGTTTGTACACAATGTGTGCTTGATTAAAAATTCATTTATAATGTGTTTTGTCTGTGTTCAATATTGAATATTGTAGAATTTATCTTAAAACTAGTATGGTTTGGCTGTGTTCATTACCGAACACAAATAACGATGAAAAACTCGTAAATTTTTTGGGAGTGTTCACCGATGAACTCTGTAAAATTAATTATTTACTAGTAATTTATTTTGTTTTTTTTTAGTTTTTGGGAGAGAGAAATTGGTTGGAGAGAGAATAGTTTTGTTTTACCATAATTCCCTTTCAAATTAAAAAAAATCAAATACAAATAAGTGGCTGAAATTATTTCTCGCACTTTTCGCAAATAAAACATTTTTCGCATGAACCTTGCCCTATATATATATATATATAATTCATTTAAAACCCAATATTAATGTGAGTACCACGAGAACTGTGGTAGACCAATTAATTATTATCTTGTCCTTTTTATTTATTTTAAAATTAAAAGTGGTAATAAATTTGTTTTACCCGCTTGACCTGTCTCGTCTTCTATCTCTCCTTCAATTCTCTCTCTCCCTTTGTACACCAAGTCTAGCAGACAACACATTCATACTCTCTCTCACTCTCTTACACACACTCTCTATCCATAAACCATCATAAAAAACCTCTTTTCATCCATCAACCAATATCTCCGCCCTCAACACCTGCAACCATTATAACCGCCATCATTCACCACCACTAAAGGCACCTCCTACTACCGTTCTGACCGGCTATCAATGGTGCTAGTATCAACACCATCATCGTCTCTCTAAGTGTCTCGGTTTCTTTCTATCTTTATTTCTTCACACACAGATCGATTTGTATCTCCATCCACCCACCTTATTCACTACAGCTATAATCGTCTCGGTACCAAATTGACAATTAATAGTCTTTAAGTACCAAATTGAGTTACTCGCCCATGGTACAAAGCTCCCAAATGTCTTCTCTTTATCCTTTCCTTAGGTCCTTAATACCTAAGTATTCATTATTCAATGGTCAATATACTTAAACATGCCAAACACAAGTCTGAAATTCTGCTAGAGAGCGACATGGCTTCCAACACGGGCTCGACATGGCCGTGTACACCAACACGTTTTAGCTAGTATGGCACACCATGTGCCTTCTTAGGGCATGAAACGTCCCGTGTCATCACTGACATGGCCGTGCCCAACTTACTGGCACACTCCGGACCCTGTAAGGGCTAGACACACCTTGTGTCTAACTTGGCATGGCCTGTGAACACGACCTCTCTTTACCGGACACATCCGTGTCAAGTTGAGCTCTTTTATATTTCTATATAAATAGCTTCTGTCAACCTAAAATTTAACCAAAAACTAAAAACTAATCATCGATCTCACATGCGATGACATCCAAGTAATCTACTAGGTGTAATAACACCAATTAAACTTAAAAACCATAACATGCAAATACTAACCCTCTTTTAATCTCATGATTTGTCTTCAAGAACACCTAATATGGGTGAAAAATTAACCTTAATTTGTGATAATAACTTGTTAGTTTGTCGTAATCCTTGAAGTATCCTTGTTAATTCCAGTTGCTTGAAGTTAATCTTCCTTAATGCTTGCTTAATCATCATTACTCTTCATTTTCTCTCTCTACTTTTTTTCTTTACACACACACCACCACCATCACACTCTAAAGTGTGTAAGTGTGTTTTTCTAATCTTTATATAATAAAGAAATTAAGTTGGGTATATAATAGCCCTTACCCACTTACAATATAAATAAACACACCTAAATGTATAAACAACCCTTTAATATTTTACATATTAGCTTACAAGTTGGACAACCAAATCAATATTGGGCCAACTACCAGCCCAACACTTCTTAACTAAACAAGAAATAGTACAAGGGAAACAGGGTGTTACACAATAAGTAAATATCCTTCATCTATAATTAGAGTTTGAAGACAAAGCACCAATACGATAGAATGATATGACATCTATGTATAAACATTTGTGGTACAGAATTTTCTTGTCTATACTTATTGTAGTCTTGATACTTTGGTTTGTAATATTGCTCATAGAAATCATGAATTTGTTGTGCTACAAGAAGCAAGGAGAAGCGAGTTACTATTAACTAATACAAGCAACGACATATTAGACATGATTCATTATGATCTATCAAGTTGTTGTTGTGAGCAATGCAGTGGATGTAAACAATGAAGTTGATTAGAATGATGTGTTAGAAGAGGACATTGGAAATAAAGATGATGAAGAAAATGAAGTTGATAACACCCAAAAACATGAAGCACCACATGTACACAGAGGTGAACTATCTTTTGACAACAACGTTCGAGTACCTTCAACCTTTACTAGTAATGGACGAAACAAACATGACTAGTGATGGGAATTGGATTGAATCACAAACCGAAAGCAAGAACGATTTTACACAAGAGTTGGGACAAGATTCTTTCAATGATAAAGATGAGTTTATTAGAGTTATTACGCTTCATAGATTTACAACACATAGATAGTTTGAGGTCATTGACACATGCCTAACTATTTAGACCATAATTTGCAAGTTATACATGCAAGTCAACACAAAAGTGGCGGATATTATGGAACCACAAAGCCTATTTACACTAAAATATATCTCAAGACTATGTGAATCGAATGCAAGTTTGATTGCTATAAAAATCAAACACCTTACAAAAAAGAAACCTTATATTAGTATTCCTTCTTTGATAGCTGAAACATATAGTTGATAAATCATGATCTACCCCTTTGTTTAAGAACATTTGGGTTGGAAAGTAAAATGCATTTTAACCGGTGTTTGGCAACTAGTAAGAATCTTATGTTGCTTTACCAAAATACCTATGAGCACTTCTAAATTACAATCCAAGGACCGTAGTTGAGTGGTGTGTTTCAAGATCGACCGATGTTGAACACATGGAGTTTTGATGTGTTTTTTGGGCTTTTGCTCCCTCTATCAAGGTTTTGAACCTTGTTGGTGAGGGATTAGCATTGATGACACACATTTGTATGGTAAGTACAAGGTTAAGATGAAAATTACAATGGAATTTGATGGTAATAATCAAATTTTGTCGCTTGCATTTACTATTGTAGAAAATGAACCTTATAATACTTAGGGTTGCTTTTTTTTTCCTCATATCAAGAACCACATGGTTAAAAAAATGTGAATGCATATGTTTAATATATGATCGTTGTATTGGAATAGTAAAGGTAGTCAACGAGCATGGTCATCGTGGTTAGAGCCACGTGATTCTCATAGGTATTGTTATATTTCATAAATATTCTTTATCCCATATCAATAACTTGTTTTAATTAATTACATTATTTGGTTTATTTAATAGTACATCATATATAAACAACTATTATGATTAGTTTTGTAATTCAGAATTGAAAATTTTAGCTTATAGTGTCGGGAGTTAGAACCAATTTCAAAAGTTTAACTCCACCATGGATGAAATTGGGAGACTGAATCTACAAGCTCGTCACGAGCATGAGAGACATGCAAATGATAATTAGACACTTGCACCTAATGGTGGTAGGAGATATGGGCTACTCAAAACAAATTTGCAAGAGATTTTCAACGGAGTACTTAAAGGTGCATGTTTTTTACCAATCAAAGCTTGTGTCCAACTTACTTTCTATAGATTGGTACACTATTTTGAGGTGAGATGTACTTTAGGACATAGTTCTCAAGTTAATGGAGATGCATATACTTCCCATGTAAACAAGTAGCTTTGATGTCAAAAGCAAGTGCACATTCCTTGAGATCTTTTAATCGAGAGAAAGACATATTTGAATTGATAACTCAGGAGGAAGAAACGTGAGAATAGTTAATTTGAAACAAAAAACTTGAACATATCGTAAGTGGGAGACATTTAATTATTCTTGTTCTCATGCCTTGAGAGCTTGTGACAAACTCTCCTTGAATAGTTGGCAATATGTTGATAAATGCTACTCGATTGCATAATATTTTGCTACTTTGGCATCCGAGTTTTCCTCGCTTCCTCACAAAGTGTATTTGCCATAATCATTGTCTAAAGAATTGGTTCCAAATTTAGAATTATTACGGAATAAAAAAGGTCATTCTCACTAAACAAGACTAAGAAATGGAATGTACATAAAAATGATACGTTAACCTTTGTTGAATTTGTAGGAAAAATGGTCATAATCGAGAAGATGACCATCTAAGACAAGGTAAATAAAAACATCGTGATTAGCTTGCTTGAACTAGTAACCAATCTCTACTCGCAAGTCGCAAGTCGCAAATATATATATATATATATATATATATATATATTTGCGACTTGTGAGTAGAGATTGGTTACTAGTTCAAATAGGCTAATCACAATGTCTTTTTATTTATTTGTAACTAACTGTTGTTGTTGGTTTTGTACCTTAAAAGAACATCGTAAGTGTGATGTTGGTTTTAACTTAAGATGTCAAGAATTTATTTTTAAAATAGTTTGTATAGTTTGTATCAAAATTGTCGAAACTTATAAAAATGGTTTTCATAATTTGTATAAACTAAAATGGTGTTTGTAAACCATTCGGTAAAACTAAAAAACAGTAAAGAAAATAAAAACAGAAAGTTCAAGAAAAATTAAAAAAAAAAATACTAAAGTGGTTAATATTTTGTCTACCATATTATTTTAGTAAATATTTTTAA
The DNA here is from genome assembly GCA_032274825.1 of Drosophyllum lusitanicum. Classification (NCBI taxonomy): domain Eukaryota; kingdom Viridiplantae; phylum Streptophyta; class Magnoliopsida; order Caryophyllales; family Drosophyllaceae; genus Drosophyllum; species Drosophyllum lusitanicum. Next base: position 6,012 of record JAUEJL010072669.1, on the reverse strand, counting down.
AACTATACGAGTCTAATAAATATATTTCTCGAATATACTCGTTTGGTCAAAAACCCGAGAAGATGGCGATTTGTGTGCAAAGGGTGGTGGTGGGTGAATTTTGGTTTATTTTCGTATTTATTATATTTAAAATTTAATTCATTTAACCTATGAGTAAAAAATCACCACTCCCTATGTCACATTCATTATTAATGATCTACTCAACACACCAAACTCTCCATCTTGCCATGGAGTAGAGGGGAGGCCGATTACGGCTCGGTGAAGGCCACCATTCTGAAAAACTTGTCATGACTTGAGGCTTGGTTATGTCGTCGTGAAATGGTTTAACGCTTGATATACGTTAAGGCCTAGTAAGGCATTTAAGAGCGCCTTTTTCTTCTTATAAGCCGTTTTTAGGTGCGTTAAGGGTAGTGTATATGCGGGTTGGATATATAGTTATTTAGTTATAATCAAATAGTTGGATATACGGAAAACAAAGAAAAATAATGATGATTATGATATAAATCTATCATGATTTTTTTTTATAATTGTATATAAAATGTCATGGCTTCACCATAATTTTTAAAACGTCATGGTTTAACCATATCATCACGTCACGTCTCACGTTAGTTTATAACCTTGCTTGTTACAGCACTCTTACCGAGAAGAAATAAAACATTTTCTTTATTAATTAAAACAGTTTCAAATTATAAGATAATAAACGAATGAATATCACAATCGTCTTTCTCATTTAATACATAACAGTTACAGATAAATCAACCATTAATGGAAATGAAAATGATTAAAAATTCAGTATGATCAGCAGCAGCTCAAGAGCTTACATACTTCATTGTACATTGATAAGATAGATTCTTACTTAATAATAAAGTATTAGAATTGATTTGGAATTTTATGCATAAATCCAAGTTTTGACTTGCGAGTGGTGGTAAGGATGTCTCTGTATACCAGACCCATCTCTCTCCATTACAACAGCTTCCCAAAGCTGCCCCAAACTGTCAGAATATATAAATGCTAAACAAGAAAATGTATACACCTTTTCTTTAATTTCCTTTTCCCTTTTTATTTCAATTTTCCATTTCTGTTTTTCAGTAATTAAACCTCCTCTCTATCCATCCATTTATCCGTCCCTTCACAGATCCTGCAAACCCAGATCCGCGAGTTCCCGAACCCTAGATCAGTCTGCACTCATGTAACACTCAATTTCAGGTAACATTTTATCTTTTTTGTAATTTGATCACTGGGTATAAAAGAAATGAGACTAAAATGAGTTGGGTATTTTTTATTACCAAATAATTTTCAGCTAATTTCGCCTAAATTTGCTCCAACCTGTTTTCTTGCTGGTTGAATGTGTTCATAGTAGACAATGGAGAGAGTTATCTGTGAAATTAAATGATTTTGTTTATCTTTTATGTATATGGGTTCCAAGTTTCGGTTACTTAATTCAAGAAAAATGATTTTGTTTATGTTTTTATGTATATGTTGGTCACTTATTTGAAGGTAATCTGTGGAAAGACATCATCTTTTTGTATTATTAGTTGTGGGTTTTTGTGGGGTTGTATCTTTAAATAATTTGGTTCTTTTTCTTGTTTTCAGTTAAAGTGGGCAAAAAAGGTTATTATTGGAAGTGAGTTCTGCATTTGGATTATGGGTTGTGTTTGTGGCAAGCCATCTGCCATTGAAGATAGCAGAGAGAGCCCAAGGGACAGATATGGTGATAAAACTTCATCAGAATTGCGGGTGCCTAGGATTACATCATCAAGAAGAGAAGAAGTCTACAGGGTGAAAAGCACCCAATCAGATAATAATAATAATAATTTTAATTATAATAATGGTGGAGCAATGCTGATTAGTAAGAATGTTAATGGTTCGGTCAGATTGACCGGTGATAATTTTGAAAGGAAAAGAGAAAAAGCAGAATCCATTGTTTCCACACACCATCCTGCCCTGGGCAGTGTTCCTAGAGCAACTGAAGGGGAGCAGGTGGCAGCTGGTTGGCCACCATGGCTAGCGGCGGTTGCTGGTGAAGCTATCAACGGTTGGGTACCAAGAAGAGCAGATTCTTTTGAGAAATTGGACAAGGTTTGGTTCTTTTTCGTGATTGCAAAATTTGTGCTAATAAACCAAACTGATAAATGTGAATATTGAAAGTGATTGGTGTGACTTATCAGCTCATAATCTGGTAATCTAGTGCTTAATAGATAATTTTCCAATTATCTGAATAATTGTATTTTTTCAAGCAACTAAATGAATGCCCAAACAACCCCTGAATCAAATCTTGAAGAATGTTTGTAAAGTTATATTACCTTCATAATGTGTCGCTTTGTTTCATAAACTGATTTTGGTTTTCTACTTTTCTTGCTTTTCTTTTTCTTCAGATCGGGCAAGGTACATATAGTAATGTTTATCGGGCTCGTGATCTTGATCAAGGAAAGATTGTTGCTTTGAAAAAAGTAAGGTTTGACAATCTTGAGCCCGAAAGTGTCCGGTTTATGGCCCGAGAAATTCACATTCTACGTAAACTCAATCATCCAAATGTTATCAAATTGGAAGGCTTAGTAACATCTAGAATGTCATGCAGTTTGTACCTTGTTTTTGAGTACATGGAACATGATTTAGCTGGGCTTGCTGCGCATCCTAGCCTTAAATTCACAGAATCACAGGTACTTCTTTTAACCGTCATTGGTTGCAATTGCAATTCCAATATAACAAAATAAAAAAAATAAAGGAAGAAACTATGTTATCTTTGATAAGATAATTAAATCGCATTAATTTTGCAGGTTAAATGCTACATACGCCAACTCTTGCACGGACTTGATCATTGTCACAGTCATAATATTCTTCATCGTGACATAAAAGGTTCAAATCTTTTAGTTGACAATAATGGCATTTTGAAGATAGCGGATTTTGGACTAGCAAGCTATTTTGACCCTCATCAAAGTCAACCATTGACTAGTCGTGTTGTGACTCTATGGTATAGACCGCCTGAACTGTTACTTGGTGCTACTTATTATGGCACGGCTGTTGATTTATGGAGTACTGGTTGCATTGTTGCTGAATTATATGCTGGCAAGCCCATAATGCCTGGAAGAACAGAGGTAAGTCATATTAATAGATTTCATACTGCATTTTTTTGTTAATTACCTTAAATTTAATTATTTGTTTAAACAGTGTAACCAAGATTGTAGGATTTATGGATTCTAGGTGGAACAGCTTCACAAAATTTTCAAGCTTTGTGGCTCTCCATCTGAAGATTATTGGAGAAAATCGAAATTGCCTCACGCCACCATTTTCAAGCCTCAACAACCATATAAACGTGTTGTTGCAGAAACATTTAAGGAATTTCCTGCACCTGCATTAGCTCTCATGGAGACTCTTCTTTCTATAGATCCTGCTGATCGTGGGTCTGCAGCTTCAGCCTTGAAGAGCGAGGTTTGCATTTCCCAGAACATTATCAGTTTATATCCTTAAGGGGTGTTGGGATTTGCATTTTGAAACTAATTTATCTAATTATTTCAACTTGCAGAGATAATTATCAACTTTTAATGTTCAGATGAACAGATTTTCTTCTGATCATTTGATCATTTAGAAGTCAAATAATCAGGTCCATACTAGCTGTAAAAGACCTAGTATCAAAGTGTACTAGAGTACCTAAATATACCATCTTTTAACATAATTTGGGACACCCTTACTCCCATCTCACAATATGTTTCTACTTGTTCCACAAGAATGTCCTCTTTAGTCATTTTATGTATCATTTTCTTAAACGATTTGAAGTTGTGAAATGCCCTAAATCTGAAAGATTTGATCACTATCACCTACCATTTGATTTATTACAACTGGATTATCTATTGTCAAAAATCAGATAATCACTTTCTAAACACACATTTAGCTACCCCTTTAGCAATAAAAACATGGCCACCTTTCTGCAAGAGATTGTAGTTTAAAGCATTCTTTTCTTTCTTACTTTTTACAGTTCTTTACTACAAAACCATTCCCTTGTGATCCTTCAAGCTTGCCTAAGTATCCTCCTAGTAAGGAGTTTGATGCTAAAATTCGCGATGAAGAAGCTCGGAGGTAAGTCTTTGATGTTATGTTTTACTCATTTCTATTTATTTCTAGCCAAACAAGGGTTATAGTATCAATTACAATTCAGTTTTGCTAATGATTATAATATTTTACTTTAAATTATAGACAAGCTGCAGCTGGAGGGAAGGTAAACCGACCTGATCCAGAAAGAAGAGCAACAAGGGACTCCCGAGCTGTTCCCGCCCCTGAAGCTAATGCTGAACTTGTATCCTCTTTGCAGGTAAATTTTAATCAAAGTGTCTTATTATTACTTGAATATCTATAATACCTTGTTGTTCATAGAGAATGCTTATTCTTAACTATTAATTTCCGTGTATGTTAATCCAGAAAAGACATGGTCAGTCCTACTCTCGAAGTGAAAAGTTTAACCCGCAACAGGAAGAATCTGCTTCAGGCTTTCCAATTGATCCACCAAGACCTTCTCAAGCTATGGAGGAAGATCAAACCAATAATCTTCACAAAAGAGCTTCACATTCTGGGCCATTGGTTCAACGAGCCGCCTGGTCAAAAGCCGGAAAAAGGACCGAGTCAAACGGGCCTGATCTATCAGTAATGTCAGGTTTAGTAGCCGCTAGAAAAAGTATGTTATATGAAGATCAAAGAAACAGGGACAAAACTGGAACTTCACAACAGCAACTTCCAAGACTAATTAGCCGGTTTCCTGGATCCTATAAAGAGGCTTCTTCAAATGCTGCAGGACAGCCTGATAATGATGGAAAAACAAGCAATAAAGATCCAGTTCATGTATGTTTTTTAATTTTTCCTGACACGTGTTTTGTTCGGTTTCAAATAAAGCAAATTGACCATTTTACCCTTGTTTGTGCAGCTCGGCTATGGATCCAAGGGCAGCAAGATTCACTACTCGGGTCCATTACTCGCTCCATCAGGGAAAGTGGACCAGATGCTGAAAGACCATGATCGCCAAATTCAAGAAGCTGTAAGACGAGCAAGAGAAAAAACCAAGGTGAGAAAAGTGCAGGTGGAAAACACATTCTTTTCGGGTCGATAAGCTAAGCTAAGCTATTCCTATCCTCAACACGAACACGGATTATCAAGAAATTGTAGGCAAATTCATGTAAAATGAGCTAAATCTTTCAACAGTTTTCAACTGTCATCTTCTGTATAGTGGTCTTGGTCTGGATTGTGTGCTCATACTAGTTTTGTTTCTTTTCTTTCTTGTTTTTTTTTCTGGGTTGGGAAGATGAGGGGGTGGGTCAAGGGTAATGTCGAATAGTCGATTATGAAATGTAATGTGTATTTTTAAGGAATTGTGGTTCCTAAGATTAATGTGAGTTTCAAGTCTAGGCATTTTGCTTGTTTTTTACATGGGTGCTTAGAAACCAATGAAGAGCATGTTTGTGTTTTCATCTTAAATGATCTAAAAAGAGCAGGTGTTCATACAACAATTCTAACATTCTATAATTTTGTGGACAAATTCATTTGTGGCAAAAGCTACTGCAATTAAATTAGCGAAAATATCTATGCATGTAGTAGCATTTATGATGGGTGTTATCGCACTCACGAATAATGAGATTGAAACGACTAAAATACTCATTTATAGTGTTAATAAGTGTGACAATATTTATCATGGATGTGACTAACTTTACAAATTATAACCCATTAAAATATCATATTAAAGTTGTTAAAATGCATGAATGTTTTTTTTCATATACCAATTTGGGCGGAGACGGAATTAGAAAAATTGTCAAGCGTGGGTAAAGTTGAAAATGTTTTGGATAGGGTTTTCAATTCTTCAAGTTTTACTGGTTTTACTTTCTCTTAACAGGTTGTAACACCCAAGGTTCGAAAATTTTCTAAATTTATAATTTAATCAAGTGATATGTTTTAGTGGGTTGTTTATTTGAGATTATGAGGTGTTTAGAAACTTGAGGGGTTAAAGTTGTTAAAATAAAAGATAAAAGGGTT
>JAUEJL010072658.1:0-16361 GCA_032274825.1 Drosophyllum lusitanicum | reverse complement strand
ATTATTACATCTCTTGTCGTGTAGTCCTTTGTATTGATTCTTTTATTTCTTTCGTTTGACACGTTTCTTCATTTGTCTTTTATACACCACCTTCTACCACCCACCTTCTACCACCAACCACCACCACTTTCGCTACACATACACAAACACACACACCACCACCTTAGCCAGAGATTTGCAACCACCATCATCAGTCTCTCACCTTACCACCATTCTCTCTCCACCTCCCCTTCCACCACCGCCAACCACCATTGCCAGTGCAATATGACAACAAGATGGAGTTTTCATATTTGAACCAAGATAGTGTTCCATATATGAACCCATAAATATTGATTCGATGAGATAGTGTTCTCAGTCTAAACCCAAAAATAAAACCATGCATTGATACGATGAGATGGTGTTCCAAAATAAACTAATTAATGTTTCGATGAAGATGGCGTTCCAGATCTAATGAAGATTCGATGAAGATGGTCCTCTGTTTGGTGTTGTTGCCGTCGTGTCCGTAGCTCTCCAAGTACCGCTCACGCCGACTGATTATAGGTTTCCGGCGTTACACCATGGATAATGACAAGACTGTAACTCCGGTGAAGATGGTGGCGATGCAGATGGTTATGGTGGTCTTTTAGGTTTTAAAATGTCGGTAGTGATAATGGCGGTGGTCTTTTAGGTGGACAGTGGTGATGATTGTGGGTAGGAGATGAAAGGAAGTGGAAAGAGTGTTGGCCTGAGTGGGTGACTGGATTTTTTGGGTGGAAGAGGTAGAAGAAAGGAGGAGGGAGAGAGGTTGAAGATGAATGATTTTTTAAAAATATATACTTTAAAAAATATAGATTTTTTATTTTTTTTCTATTTTTTAAAAAAGATTAAATGTTAATTAATGAAGTAAAAACTGAGAAGAGGAATAAAAAAATTAGGGCAGGGATATTTTAGTCTTTTCATTTTGATTAGTGACCAAATTCATAAAAGGTTCGGTTATTTAGGGATAATACCGTAAAAATCACATAACCGCTGGGACAAAAAATGTAATTAACTTTTAATATTATATATTAAAAGATAAGAGAAGAGATTAGTTAAGTTTTAAAAGGTTTATAGCAATATGGATAGCTCAATAAAATTGATAATGATCTACGCCTTACTACCTTTATTGTTGAGTTGAGTTGATTTTTAGTTTTAACAAGATGGATTGTTTATTAAAATTGATAATGATCAACGCCTTACTACCTTTACAGTCAAAACAGGTTTTTTGTTTTAACCAAATGAAAAGTATTATTGCATAATTAATAAAGACTTTTAATTTTGACTAAATGAATAGTTATGAAGTTGAGCCATGTTAGTCTTTTCCTAGTATTATATGTTAAAGAAAGGATAAGAGATTAATTAAGTTTTGAAAGGTTTATCGCAATATGGATCGTTTATTAAAAATTTATATAAATTATATTATAAATTTATAATAATGATATTTAAAAAATGAATAATATTAAATTAAGATTAGGGGACTCTCAATTAAGAAATAAATTATTGGAATTTATTTTATATCATTAACCAAAGTAATTTATACCTTTATATTCAAATTTTGTTTTTAGTTTTCTACAAATGTAGAGTTGTTATTGCATAATTAGTAAAGGCTTTTAATTATAACTAAACGAATAACTACGATTGTCTAATAAAATTCGATCTATGTTAGTCTTTCGTTAATACTATATATTAAAAGAAAAGAGAAGAGATTAATCAAGTTTAAAAGGGTTTATAGCAACATGGGTCGTTAATTAAAAATTTATAAAAATTATATGTTAATTTATTAAAAACTCATAAAAAATGATATTTCTAAAAAATTGGATAGTATTAAATTAAGATTACTTTTGTAATTTTTAAATACCGATTAACACGTCTTGAATCAAGTTTAAGTGTGTAAGTTTTTGAGATTAGTGACCAAAAAAGTAAGAATTCGATTTTAATTTTAACAAAATAAATTATTCATATTTGATAATTACTTTTTTTAAAATAAATGGATAGAATTGTCTAATAAATTTTACTTAAGGTAGTCTTTTATTAATATTAAAGGATGGAAAATGAAAACTATCAAATGCTATATACTTCGCTTTTTTTATGGGCAAACTGCATTAAAATACTATGAATTTTGTCTTCGTTACTATTGTATACATGAAACTTTTTTTCTTGAAAAATAATATATATAACTTTCATAATTCTTCCATTGTATATAAACCGCTTTTTTCTGTCTTATTTTTAATTAAGTGTTAAAGTTATTGGAGAGAAAGAACGTTTTCCCAATGTTCTAATATGATACATAAAGAATATTTTGTTCTAACATACACAACAAGTTTACAAACGTTTCAATAAGCCCCGTTAATGTTCACAAAACGTGTTCTTTTACACATTAATGTTTGCAAAAACGTTTCATTATGTCCCTTGTTTATACACATGTGAAACACTTTTATAAACATTAATGGATATATATGTGGAAAAAAACTTCATGTACCATGTTAAAACATTGGGGAAACATTCTTTAACACTTTAATCAAAACATGTACAATTTTTTATAAACAATTGTTTGTTTCACTTTCACCCAAGAAAATTAGAAATAGAAATAGACCGCCTTTATTTTGCTTAAACCTAATTAGTGATCCTGGAACGTTCCAAAAAAAGCAAAGATCTTGGTAAAAGACCCCTATCCCGACAAGTATAGATTTTCACAATTAATTTCCTTTTATTAAATCATGTAATGTAATTTACCTACTAAATAATTATTCATGTAATTAACTAATTTGCATTCCATATCTTATCTTTTAACTAGCATTATACCCGCGTAATACGTAACCTTGTGAATTGAGTTGATAAGAAAGACACCCTCGTATATATACTTTCTAACCTTTCTTTGTACTTGGCATGTTACTTATCTACACTTAATCGCGACTTTCATGCAAAACTATACAATTTTTATACTAGATTTGGTATGATATTTTACACCCTTGTGATGTTTTGTAGTTGTATTATCTGCTGATCAAAACAGGTTAGACTGGACTGGTTCGATACAATGTTTTATGTGATTTGGTTTGGTTTCAAAACAGTAAAGCTGTTGAGAGGCGGTTTGTTCGTCCATGGCTCAGTCTTAAACCATTTTACATCGGCACTTATTTTAAGCAAAAGTTCAACCGAAAGTAGAGGGGACATGAATTATCAACTTTAAAACAAAGTACATCCTTTATTTTGTAATGTTAAAAGTTGTAATAACAGCCTTTCTTCAATTTGGCAATACTTGGAAAACCCCTATGTAATACAACTGAATACAACTGAAATGTACCAGTTACAATGCACAACAAATTCATAGCTCAAGATATGTAAGTTTCAACCATGGAGGAAGCACATCTTAGTAGTTAGATGTCTAAAAATATTGGTAGTGGTCACACTTCACTATTCCTCGTCACACTACCACGTTAGTTTTTCACCCCCACCCCCGGCGGTCACACAACTATGGTGTAGTTACTCACTTCCAACCACTCCCCCCCACAAGTTCTATGACCCACCTACTATCCAACTAACTGATCAAGAACCTAAAAAAAAGAAATAAAGAAAAAGACTGCAGTGGTCCACTCCATCACCATGCAGCTTCAACAGTTGTTGCAACCATCACTCATGTAGGCCACACACACCATGATGGAGTGGTTGTGAGTGATGACGACTGCGTAGTTGTTCTACCCACACGAAAAAAAACCCACATTGCCAAATGCCAACACCCTAACAAGTCGCACCTCGATGAATAAGTATCAATACACAAGTTACTTCTAACTCAAAGTAAAGGGCATGCTAAGAAGTAAAGAGAATTTCTTCCAAATGCAATGATAGTTGTACCATGAAAACATTAAACGCACTCCTATGTTTTTATAAAAGAAACTCATGATGTTTTAGCATTTTCAGCAAGAAAAACATCTCTCTAATGAAAATGAAAATCGTTAATGGTAAAATTTGGAAGTGTAAACTAGAAAACTATGACTCGCTAGCCCATTTGCTAACAACGGACTCTTTGGCAGAACTGCGAGCATATAATTCTTGTTTAGGAATGTTATCAGATTTAGTAGCGGTGGAAGGAAATATTCTTCTACGCAATTTTGATGATACGTAACGCAATCCATTTCTTGGGCCTCGTAAAGTGAACAACAATGGATTTAGAATTGCCGCGAACAAGACATCACCTTTTGCAAGTATCAGAAACTGCCCATGCAAACAAACCAAAACAGAATTTAGACATGCAGACAACCTTCATAACTAAAGGAACATTTTCTCTGCTATCAACAGCACATAGAGACCATTTGAGTAAGGGGTAAATTTAGTCATTTCACTATTTACTCATAATGGTCTATGAACGTAGCAACACTTAACTTAGAAGCTGTTAACAACACAAATCATTTTCTCTAATGTTTACTTTTTTAAATGCTTTGCGAGTCTAACAGCATCTTTACATATCATTTTCCTATAAATAAATGAGATTTTAGGTTCATGTCAAGTTTTCCAGCACTAACTTCGTGTTTGTTCATATAAACTACTATTATAAAATATTATAATCATCAGGAGATTTTATTATCTTGGAGATTAATATTAATGAGTTATGGTATTCTAGTCGATTCATTTATTTTTACAGTTGCTCCAAATAATATTTTAAGTTTCTTTTCATCTTGAAACAGCGTTCAAACCTCAGGCTTATTTGTGTTACCATTCAACCTGTGTGGTACTTCTCGTCATCCAGTTACTGCTTATATGAAGTCTGTTTATCACTTTCAGTTCTAAATTTCCTACTTTATTTACATCAAAGAGACATTATTTTATATATCTAATTATTTTTCCCAACTTTTATTATAAACCTTAAATAGGGGAAGAAGTTGCTATTTACCATAAAAGCAAGTACTAAAAGGGTAAGGCTGACTTGCTGTGCTTCATGCCAGAAATGCTCACCATCTGACCCACCAAACCATCTGCGCCACCATCCTCCACCTCCATTGCCGCCGCCACCTGCTTCCTCTCTCTTTTTTATTTCCTTGTCCCATTTCTCAAACTCTGTTTTCTTGCCACCAAGAGCGCTTTCTAAGGCTTTCTTGGCTTGGTCCTGCAAGAAATGGTGTGCAGAAGGTAACTGCATTTAGCAAGAATTGGACAAAAACCAAAATGTAATGTACTATAGTACACACACTCACACATACTATAGTTCAACAAAGTATATCATTTAGAAACATTTGTTTTATATCTTTTATGATTTTTTTACACATTTTTCTCAATTCTCCCATACTTAAAATCTGCTAACACATTTCGTCCGCAATTTTGAACCTTCATCTAAATCTATATATTCTCTCAGCATTAAAATAATCAAAACAAATCTTGATTCAAATAGTTCATAAAATAAAATACTTTTTTTAATAATTGTAAGCAAAGGTATGGATGTATATATGTTTATAAGCCGGATTTTTTGGACCGGATATATGTTCTCGAATTAAAATAAATCTCTTATCATAATTAACATACTTGAAAAGCAGACAGAGATGAAAGAATGAGTATGCCACATGGTGGTTGCTAATGAGTTATAAGGTCCACTCTGGTTCAAGTTCAAAACAAGTACTTTTTATGTTTGGTCACAACAAGTAAGCCAGGTAGGCCTATAATATAGCCACAAATATGCATATTTCTTAAGACGATATCACACCAATTAGGCTAGATATTAGTAAATCATCTGAACCTGTGCCTTATTTGCTTATATTTTGTTGACTTAAAAGGTAGAGAGATCAAGGCAACTAGGGTGAAAAATGAATGGGAACAGGTCAAAAAATGATTATTGATTCTTGCTGTAAAATAGAGAACAACATGGGGCGTGCGGACACACAAAACATGCCCTATGCTCAACGTGCAGTAGGAGGGTCCATCACAAGAGAACATGAGCCATGAGCCGTACTAGAACACGCCCCATTTAGATGACCAGATCTAAAACCTAATAGAATTGCATGGGTTGTGTAATATGGGGTGCAGGCCGTGTTTACACAGACCTGACAGTATTTAAACCCTCGAGACTGACACATTTGATATGTATCAAGACAAACAGATTGCTGGAAAAAGCTTTAAGGGGCAGAAGTGATCATTTTTCTTTATTCTTGTTTCCTTCTTTAATTATTTCCTTAATTTACGTATTAGGAGAATAAATAGGGCCTTAAGGCCGGCTAGGGGTGTGGAATTGTTTAGTCGTTGTCTTCTTTCTTGTCAAGGAGAGACCAGCCCCTCGAAAGCCAGGAATATCTTGTTTCTTTTCTATACGCACCTGACTTCAGGTGATTTGAAGTATCAAATTCGTATCAGAGCATTGATTCTAGTCGAGGCCAAAAAAAGAAAAAATGAAGTTCCACCCAATATTATTTTCTGCCAGACTCAAATTCTTTTTTCCATCCAGAAACGATCAGAGCCAGCGAGCAATCTCAACGTCTGTGACCGATTACAATAACAGCTAACAAGATATACCTGAGTTGCTTCAGAATTGGCTGCAATAAGGGCCAAAGCGGACAAAACACAGGAAATCGCAAATCAGTGCCATGCTGAATTGCTTCAGTTGCTGCTGAACCCTCCGCAGCCGCCACCTCATCACAACCTGCGTCCAGACTCCAGACGGCCGCCAACCACCCACAACAGCCTGAGTAGCGGGTTTTCTCAACCCCTGGGGCAACCGACAGGCTCTTCACAGCCCCTAAGTCAATCGATATGTGGTATTGTGGTTTGATGATCTTAGGTTTCCACTACCTCTTGGTCAAAGCAGCGGGCCAGGTTTTTCGCAATCCACATTCCATGCCGAGTCTAGGGCCAATAACGGAAAGTTCCAGCCGCCGATCAGTGATGGAGCATCTGAAGCCACTAGGGGATTTCCCGTGGGGAGCACGGGTGCCGCCTCTATTACCAATAGTAGACCGGTGCATATGTTTGCACAAGGGGGCAATAGGGGGTGGCTTCCGAAAGCCACTTACAGGTTATGGAAATTGAAGATGCCCTTATTTGAAGGTGAAGATGTGTTTGGGTGGGTTTATCAGGTGAGAGGTTTTTTGGCATCCAGGATTTGGTGAATTCTGGAGAAAGACTATGGGAAGCCGTCCTGTGTTTGGAGGGGTCCGTGTTCGCTTGGTACTGGTGGAGTGAGCGAAGAGAACCATTTAGACATTGGGAGGAATTGAAATGCCACTTATTGAATCGATTTCAGACCTCTAAAGAGGGGAGACTGTATGAGTGGTTCTTGGCCATTTGTCAGGAAGGGACGGCCCGTGAATATTTGGGGTTATTTGAAAAGATGGCCGCCCAGTTGGATGAACTTCCGGAACTTGTCCTTCAAGGTACTTTTATAAAAGGACTTAAGGCTGAATTACAAACTGCAGTTAGGGTGATGCAACCTGCAGGACTGGGTCAAGCTTTAAACTGCCAATCATGATCAACGAAAACCGTTCAGGCGTGTCAGAGAGCAAGGAAAAATGAAGTTTCATCGATCCAAACTGTGGGAGGAGCAATGCAAACCCAAGAGCTCACGAACTCAGTATTGCCATAAACCAATTCGAGCAGGCCTAAGCAGAGTGAAACGTAACCGGCCAATAAACGAGCCAAGGGGCTCTGTTTCCGATGTGACAAGAAGTCTGCACCAGGACATCGTTGCCCAGAAATAACGCTACAAGTCCTTGTGGTTGAGGATGAGGCGGTGAGGAGGATAAAGGGGCTGAGAAACCGAACACCGAAGGAGCACGTACACCTAGATATGGTGGATATATCAGCTGACTCCATGGTGGAAACTACGGCGTCGCACGCTTTGAAGCTAAGGGGCAAGATAAAGGCAACTGAGGTAGTGGTCTTATGGATAATGGGGTGACTTACAATTTCGTGTTGCTGCGATTGGTTAAGTTTTTGGGTCTGCAGGTGGAAGGGGGCCGAGGGTGAGACATGATGATGGTAAATGCACGGTCAAACGACAAAAGTTACGGGCTATATCGAGGGTGGTGTTGTCCCTACGGCAGGTGCAGGTGGTAGAAGACTTTTACACATTGGAGCTGGGGAGTACCGACGTCATACTAGGAGTAAAAAGGTTGAGGAAATTGGGAGATACAAGAATCAATTGGCGGGAATTGTCAATGTCATTAGAAGACGAAATGAAAGGGTGACGCCAAAGTGCGAGCAGCGGCTAGACCGAGAAAAAAAGGTAGATTTTCGGGGCGGGGGGTAATGATAGTATCAAGATAAACAGAGTGTTGGAACAATCTTTAAGGGGCAGAAGTGAATTTTCTTTTAGTCTTGTTTCCTTCTTTGATTATTTCCTTATTTAACGTATTAGGAGAATAAATAGGGCCTTAGGGCCGACGAGGGGTGTGAAATTGTTTAATCGCCGTCTTCTTTCTTGTCAAGGAGAGACATGCCTCTGTAGGTTCAAGTACAGAGCAACTACTCCAAGAGCACTCATCCTTAAACCAGTTACCGATACAAATAACATAAATCGATTCCTTTCAACTACTAATGTTTTTCCATAGTCACATAGTTCGCTCAGGAAGCCACGATCTGCGATCTGATCGTTGTGTTCCCGATCGTGGTACAAAAGCGATCCCGTCGCTAGGTGGATCGCGACCTAGAACGATGGTCAAATCTATCCAAATCGATGGTCCAATCGATCAATTGAATGTTAAATTCGCCTACTGGAACGCGATTTGGAACGATCCATTGAAGAAAAAATCGCGATTTGAATCTGTTATGCCTTGCTGCAGGTACGTGTTTCAGAGGCGGGAAAAAATAGTCCCGATTGGCAAAACTTCACTCCTCAACAATTGTAATGATTCAATTTGACTTTTTAACTCATATTTTCTGGACTTAGTATTTTCAATTTCATATCATATTCTTCTACTCTCCAGCTTCAATTTTGTGATATAGCTACCGTGTTTTTTTTCCTTTCACTAAAAATGGTGTTTGGGTCTGAGTGATATATTGTTTCTGTTTTAATTTTCCAGCAATTCTGCACTGTTTATGCTTCTGTTTTTTTGAAATTCTGCACTGTTTTGGGCTTCTGTAATTCTGCAGTTCAATTCTGCACTGTTTTGTGCAATTCTGCACTATTTAGTGCAATTCTGCACTATTTAAATGAATCACAACATGTTAATTGTTTATGTTTTCTGTTAATTGTTATGTTTTTGGTTTGGTTTTTAATACTAGAATGTTATTTAAGGTTTGGTTCATGAAATCTGTTTTTGGTAGTGGGTACAACGTACCAAAACGTAAGGTACATCGTACCGGACACGTACCGAAATGAACCTACTCCCCTCCTTACTAGATACACCCAACCTAGCGAACCGTGTTCTCGTACCAAAGCGATCCGCGAACTATGTGACTACGGTTCATAGAGATGAAATGTAGTTCTAAAATCAGTGTATGAATGCGACTGAGAGCATAATGCACCCTCCGAAGCCCTTTTGCATCAAATACCATATTCACCAATGAAACAGTGCAGAATCTTCTATTGTTTTTTCCCTAACGATTGAGGTCAAGAATGGAACTCTAATTCTTCATCCTTGATTATTAATATCAGTTTTGTTTTTCCCCGCCAATCGGGTGCACCTCCATCTTCGTTCAACTGTAGTGAAAATGGAACCTTAATTCTTCATTTGAATCTTATTTTATTTTTGTACAGATCCATTGATTTGTCCAGTGGCAAAGAAAGTAAATTTCAGAGCCATCGATTTGCTCGTTTTGTTTTTTTACAGCGCCATTGATTTCCTGGTTTGTTTTTGTACAGAGCCACCAACATATTTCATGGGGCGGTCTGCATCAAATTTCTTGGGCAGTTTGCTTATCAACATATTAAACTTGATTTGGTTGCTGCTGTGTTGATTTGTAAATAGCACCCACTTTTGATAAAATTGCTTGCCCCAAAGTTGTTGGTGGCTGACATTATATATTGAAGCTAAATCATAAGATAGTTGAACTCCTAATCTTGGTTTAAAAAAGCGCGCACCTGATGCGTGATGCGCCCGATGCGGTGGCTGAAACGCACATCAGGTGGTCTGATGCGCTGGGGGGTACGGGATGCGCTCTGATGCGTGATGCGTCCGATGCACTTTTTTTTGTTTTTTTGAGCTTTACTTACTTGAAACTGTAATGGGCTTAAAAAAGCTTGGGTGGGCTAGCTAGAATGGGCTTATAAAGGTCTGTTAAAAAAAAAAAGATTCCAATGACTTAATAAAAGGTCATGGTAGCTTTCTTTCCCTAAATTTCAAGGGTTTGTTGCTCGGGATTGATGATGCGGGTCTTGGGACATTTAGTTTGTGACTAGAGAAAGTTTGGAGAACTTTGTTGGGGGAAAGGGAAGTGGCTATTAATGATTTGTCTTTTTGGTTGTTTTGATTTTCCTAAGCGTAATTGTCTATTATGTTATTCAACATTTATGAACTACTATTAAACTACTTTTGGTATTATTTGAAGAATTTTTTATATATAAGTATTTACAAGGTAAAATATTAGTTTAACAGTAATTTTGTGAAAATTAGGCACATTGGGTTCATGATGCGAGCGCATCGCGCATAGCCGCATATGTCAATTGAATAGTAAAGACATTTCAAATCAAGTGTTACAAGTAACTGCAAGTGCAGCACTTGAGAGGAGACGTGAAGAATGCAGAAAGGTGTTTGTGATTTTTCTAGCTAATAGGAAGATCACAAATGGTAAAGATGAAAATTAATGATTTTGAAGATAAAGAGTTTTTGATGTTTAATTGAGGGTAGTATGGTAAAATTTATAGATAAATGAATTTGGAGATACTTTTTTTATATTTAAATGATTTAATTAATCTTAAACTAGGTATTTGGATATATGTGAGAGTTTAAAAGGTTTAGAAGGATATAGATGTAGTTTAGATGTTTGTAAGGATATAGATGTATTTAGGAGTTTTGGAAGGATAAATATGAAATTCTCCCAATTATTTAAATCTCCAGATTCAAAGTTTGATGATACATTGTTCTATTTTACTCCAGCCATTTTCACTCCACCCCCTCCCCCCTAAAAAAAGAAACAGAAATGAAAAATTATTCTCTTTACACTCTCAAGTTTATTATACCGATGACACTCACTAGATAAGCGGAAAGTAGTATAGTGATAGTCTTCCATGAACGGATTTCAACGATGTCTATCAACCCCTAAAGATATTGTTTTTTGCTTTTCAATCTGCTGATCATTCTTGAATTTTCCAAAGTTGGTTTCCATTCTACAACGTTTTAATGTTTACACCTATCTGGATTTCCAAATAAGTCCATAGAAATGAACCAAGTCTACACTTTAGGTTTCTTGCCAATGCCATGTCGTCTGCCTTTCAAGGGTTGTCTAAAGCTGTATAATTTACTTCTGCGGTAGTTTCACCTGTAAGCCTGAGACCAGTTGGATAAACTTGAGTGTTTCCCTAAGGTTTTGGCTTTTTGAGTGTTCCACTACCGAAAAAGGATACTGTCATCTTCAGCTATTGTAAATCTGAACCGATCTTAACCTCTTCAAAATTCCTTAGGGATCTAAATCCTCTTGATAATATCCTAGAATTCTTTAGTAAATTGATGTTGAAACCTTTGGGTGCAGGGCCTTTTTAGCTATTGCAATCACAAATAGCACTCCATGCCTATGCTTTTGTGAGTGACTAGGTTCTTGTTCTTCATTTCATCATTTGTCAACTTATGAAGTCTTAATTTACAAGAGCTTGCCTACTCACTTGTGTTAGCTAGAGAGAATGCACCATCATTAAATAGAGATTCCATTGGTCATCTATCATCAACCCTTTGATGTTCTTTTATAGTCTTTTCATTTTACCACAAGGTAAATAAACTTCAGCTTTTGTTAACTTTTGTATCATCAAATCATGTGAGTATTCTGTTGTAATTTGCCTTGCTGCATCCTTTTCTATCCATTATCTTATTTTCCTTCCATTTAATAAATGTCTCTTAATTAAATAAGCTACTTGTTGCTGTTTTCAATTCTCATTTCATTGCCTTATCTTTCAAGATATCAATTTACCAGATTGCCAAATCTTTATTTGAATTAGATTGATCCATGCGCGGTGCGCCTTTCACCATACTGTTTATATAACCGCACTTGTGAATGGTTTTGCCCAAATCAATGTTGTCCTATAGAATGGGATTCTTTCATACCAGAAAGGTCCTTCCATGCCCCCAATGGACCTCTTTCGATACTAGAAATTTGTGTGACTTGCTGAATTTTACTTCTTCTGTCTGAGCTAATCCTTGTAAATCTTTTGCTTGATATTGGAATATCTATCGAATGTCTCTCTTGAAAAAGTCGTCAAAACAGTTCTGCATCGCTTTCCTTAAGCTGGCAATTGTTAGAGATAATCATCACATTTATTTTACTATTCCAGTTTATCTTGTTTGATTGTTTCCTTTTCATATCTCTTTACGTTTCTTGTATCCTCCATAAATTAAGGTGTTAACCTCATAATACTAGATACAATTTTTTATTTTTTTCCCCTGATTACAGTTAGTTGTCTAATGTCACCGACCTAGTGGTAAAGTTCCCCTTTTTGTGTCATTGTGTGATAGGTCTCGGATTCTAAACCTCACTTCTTCTTCTGAAGAAAATAAGAAATAACCATATATTAGAGATGTTAGATTTTCTTTTCTACCTTCATGATGGAATATTATTATAATTGCATGAGGTAACAAGATGGGCTCGTCGGGTGGGTAACGTAATAGGTCGAATCTAGTCAGGTTTGGTTGCCTTGCAAACTCTTGTTTGTCATGTGGTTTAAATATTTTATTAATAAATACTGTACTAACATCATAAAAAAAAATGTTGCAACAGCAATGATCTAAATCTTTGAATAAAAATTGGAGCTTGTGTACTTAAAAAATAGAGTTTGGTGACGTTCAGTTAAACGTTTGGGCGACGTTCAGTTAAACGTTTGGGCTACGTTCAGTTAAACCTGTTTGAAATTTATCTCTTTTTTTCCTTTACGATTTGACCAGCTTGATATGGAAAAGAACGTAAATTGACCCATCTATAAGTAAACGAGTCAAAACTTCCACCTGTAGACTTGCACCAAATTTTGAAGCTCAAATTTTGCTTGGATGTTTAAATAGTTTTCATGTCTTTTGTACCTCATGAAAATTTCTTTTTAAATCTTACTTTCAAATCTTTAAAGTCATTTGTCAAGTATCTTGCTTGGTTTTATACACACACTTACATTGAAACTAATTGGATGCTGCTTATTAATATGTAGTATGGGGCGCTTGCAACCACGCATTTCATCTTCACTGCATTCTGAAATGGGTGAATTCACAGACACCTCAAGCACACTGTCCCATGTGCCGTAGGGAATGGCAGTTTAAGGAATGAATTGCGAAATCATCGAGACTTGTTTTGTTTCTCATGGCAATGGTAAGAATCATCTCATTTTCTCCTGTAAAACCCTTCAGTTTATATATTGTTCATGTGTACTTTGAGAAATCCAACCAACAAACATTATTTCTGATCTCTAATTCACTATATATATGAAATGTCAATGATTATAATTTTCGTTTTTTACTTTGCTTCACTTAACTAGTAGAAAAATGTTCTTTTAATTTATAATAAGGCAGCCCCATGAATGTCACTTTTAGAGTTGACAATTTTGATCTATCTATGTAAACAAAAAAGAATAGTGTCAAGATGGTTAAAAATAGCCTTATTAAAGAAAGTTAGACTATTATTGTCATAATATAGCGTTGTAAACATATGGTAATATATAATTATATATACAATACGGGGAATCCTGTGTGGGTGGTGATTTACCACTTTAACCTAACCTTGTGTTTTGACCTAATTAAAGACTATCCATTTTGAGTCTTTTATACAAGTCGTTTGACTAGCTCGTTTTACCATTTGTGGTCAATTGGGTTCATTTAACATGCCTTACTTTGAGTCATTGCTACTTGCATACATGACGTACCATGTGTTACGAGTAATAAAATAAACTCGTAAATGAAAAAACAGCTAGATAAAAAACATATGGAACGAGTTAAGAGTTTGACTTGTGCATAACATGTGTTCGGATTTCCCAAGAAGGTGCAAGGGTAAGTAAACCAGATGGTGGAAAAAACATAAGCTTGAAAGTGCAAGTATTCTAGAAAAATGTATGAAGACCTCATGGGTGGATATTTATGAATCAAATCTAACGAATTACTCATGTTATGATCTTTTACGTTCTAGGTATTCTCACTCCATGACATTTAGTGCTATTGATGTTAGAAATAGAAGTTATAATCCGTCATACAATGTGAATTTCGAGAATTTAACTTTAGGATAATCTACAAGACTAATGGTTTTTTACATGTAAAAAGCGAGCAAGAAGCATAGGAAAATGTTTCGTTTTTACCCTTTCCTACAAAACAGAAACCGTTTTATAAGTATCTAAATGACATAACTCTTCGAACAAACAAGTGAACCCGGTTCTTATTGATGGGAATCTTTTATTAGTGATGACGGGAATCTATCTACAAGAAAAATGGACAAAAAAGACGGAATGGCTTCTACGATGACATGTGTTGTTGCAAAGACCCACTACACAAACAATGCCTTGCCTTTTACCTTTGACTATGGACTTATGGAGAAATTGGGTTTTGAGTTTCGGAGACTGATAATGTTGTCACCAATGGTAATTAGTTTTTTTCACCTTTTTACCCCCGAAAATGTACTTTACGCATGAAAATGCTGCCATTTTTAGAGCCTCAGCAACATCATTTTGGCACTTCTGTGACGGCATGTCTTCACCATGATATTATATTTACTCACAAGATCAATACAAGTATCAAAATTAATAGAGGAGACGAGGAAAGAGAATCAGTGGACTCTACATATTATCTTGTGGTGAGTGGGAGAATGAAGTTTAAGAAAAAAGTAGGAGGATATTTCATTTTCCTTATATTTATGACTACTTATTTTATCTAATGGATTTAATAATATGGTTTTTGGGGTATCTGCGACGATGTCGCAAAAGTCATCTTCATAAACCTTGCAAGCAGCACATGCTATTTTGTTACTAATTTTGATTTTTTTTCTGTAATGCTATTAGCAACAATTTTGGGTGACATGTGCGGTAGGTGTCGTATTAGATGGGCGAAAAAGCCGTTGGAGAAGAGTATCAGGCACGAGATTTTGGCCACGACTCAAAGCGGCAAAAATTTGTCGCAGAAGCAACGACGATAGTTATCGCAAATGGTCCCCTTTCTTGTAATGAGGGGAGCCTGACCTCCTTGACCTTTGTCGTTTGTCAAGTTCCGATTCATCAGCTGATACGAGTATGTTATCTGCCTATATAATCTATGATTACTGACACTAAAGTCATTAACATTAAATTAAAATGATTTTGCTCAAAAGCTACGACAAAACAAGGTATAAATCTAAATGGTGGACATAACGATGAGAACTTTGATATGGAAATACGAGTTGTGTTCAATAAAGTTCATTTAAAAAACATAGTCCTGAAATTTTAATATTCAATCACAGGTGATTTAGTATATAATCATATGTGATTTGTAAAAGCATCACATGTGAATTACAAAAAATTACGAAAATACCACTCAGTCCAAATTTTTAAAATTTAATATGGACTATATTGAACATTATTCATGGAAATATATACATCTGAAGTTGCTACAAGTTTCTTGTGTTGATATGTGTGAGAGTGAGGCGGTTGAATCAAATTGGCTGACCAACACGGTATCAATTGGTTTAGGTTTTTATTACGCTCGTAGGCTATGCAGTTATCTCGGTCAAAAATCAAATATCAGTCAAGGATCGAAATTTGAAATAGCGGTTATCGCGATGAGATATCGGATTTTTGTATTATGTAGAACATATATATGTATAATCAAAATTATAAAAAAATTAAATAAAAAACATAGAACTCCAAGTCAAAAGATGACGACATCTGTTTGTTGCTTGTACAAGAACGAAACAAGGAAGGGAAACGTGTGTTAATTAGGTTTTAAGGTTGAGATCTCGCCGAGATTAACTGCACAGCTCGTAGGTTCAAGTCTCATAGTTATCATAAGTTATAGATTAGAGGTATGGTTAGTGGGTATCCGTGTTCTATTGTAAAAAAAAAATCGAATATATTCATGATTTGTATATTATTCAACAAGTATACAAATGCTACGAGTTAATAAAAAAATTAGGAACCATACCAATTATTTCTTAGGGAAAAGTTAGTTGGGGAGATAATCACTTCACCCTAATAATTAACTCTGTCTATCCTAAAACATAGAATTTGATGATAACCAAACCCTACATTCAGTATGACTTAGAAAGAATTCAAACATGTGTTG
>JAUEJL010072647.1:0-16366 GCA_032274825.1 Drosophyllum lusitanicum | reverse complement strand
TTTCAACATACGACTTAACGCACGAATACCCGTTTTAACTAACGGGGATATTTTTGGAAACCTCGTTCTAAACCGTTTAATATATTATTATTCTTTTCTATTTTTAATAATATTTTCATATTATTATTTCTTTATTATCTTCTTCTATTTTCAACTTAGTCAATTATATATATTTAAATTTGAGATTTCAACATACCAGATTCGAACACGACTAGGCCCATCTTGAGGATGTTACATCTATAGTTTGTTTTATTATACTTGCTTCCTCATTTGTTATTTCAAAATTATGTTTCCATTAGAATCATAGACCATGAAAATTTGAGAATCCGAATATGACGATCACCTTAAGGCTTGCACCAAGGTAAAAGCCGAATGCATCACCATTTTCCTCAGACACATTTTGATGAGCCGATGACGAACACCAAGTGTTCGGCTGAATGTTTAGATGAATTTCGAGATATGTGATAAAGATTATTTTTGTTTGTGACTTAGTGCATTGTGTAATTTCAATTCTGGTTATGTAACATATGTCTACTTCTTTATATTTGTGTTATTTTTTTATCTTTCTACGTAATACATAAAGCTTCACCAATTCTTATGTTTGGGTGTTTCAAAATTATTCAAGAATTGAACTTATTCTTCAAACTGAGGTAAAGTCTGTTGATGTGAGACGTAAGACTTTTTACTAACTGCAGCAATAGAAACCATCAACTACAAATTTCTTATTATTGCAACTGATGTTCTAGAATTGAAACATGTACTGAAACACTATTGTTTTATTTAATTTCGTTGGGGACTTTGTGCATGTTGCTTAACCTTAATTAAAGTAAGATTAAGAAAATCTTTTGAATAGTTTGTATGGCTTTGTTTTGTATGGTTTTGTTGTAGGCTTTCAAGCTTGAAGAGTTTGGTGCAAGTGGATAAGATGCTTAAATGGGTTACCTACGTGATCTAGTTGATGCAAGTATGCAACCAGGCTTATGAATGTGATGCAAGCATCTATTGGTGGGAATGCGGTGGTCATTGGTTGTGTCTACATTGGAATGGAAACAACTGCTTGGTCATAATAAGATTAATGTTTCAATGGTGTTTTTTGAGTCATGTTGCTAGCATGGATCATTAAAAAAGGCATCGGTACACACATGAACGATTAAATAACAAATCAAGGTTTAGTTTTAAAATTCTTATAAATAATTTATTTTAACAATTATAGTAAACCAAAGGGCACGTGGCCCAACACAAATGTTAGATTAAAGAGTAAGTTTAGAGAGCGTGTGAGTTATGTTATAAAAAATAGTTACAGTAATTACCATTTGGATCAATTTTAACAATTCTAGCAGTTGTACACATGCAATATTAACGGCTGTTTGTTTGCTGCTGAATGCTAAATTGTTTAGTATTCAGTGTGTTTGATTGCCGCCTCTGAATGTAGACTGTTATGAAATAGAAGAATGTTGCTGAATCTTTCCATCTTAAAGTACATTATGAATTATTAAACACCAAGTATTTTACACCAATATCCATTATTTCACATGTTGCCTTGTTAAAAAAAGCATATCTTATAATATAATAAATCAATATTACGATTAAAATGGTAATTTGCATCATTCAGATTGTTCATTCAGAATCCTTATCAAATAGCATGTCACATACAGAGACAGTTTTATACAAAGCCTTTAAATTATTCAGACCATGAAATCATTAAGTGCTTAGTCATTCTCTTAAAACAAACAACCCCTTCCACTTAGAAAAAAATGTGCAAGCCAAACTCTAATAGTATCTATGATCACAATTCAAATGATTTTACGAGTGATGAATATCTTTGTGCTAAGTTGCATTCATGAACATATCAGGTCGGGGCGCATGATTTTGTTTTTCCTTGAATTTCTTTGGTATGCTTCATGTGTTTGAATATTTTTGTTTTTCATCAAATCATTGTTATATTATTGTTTGTCGTGTTTTGCACACTATCAAGCTATACTAATTTTCATCTTTTAGGTTCTCATTTAAAAATAATAACAATCACTAATATTCCAATTATAACTTGATTATTGCTATGATATTTCTTACTTTTGGTTCATGTTGCAATCGGTGAAACAACTAACATTAACATTTGTAAGCCGTGCGTATGCATGGTTAAGAATTTAACTATTATGTAATATAAAAGTTTTCTTCTATTTACTTCCGACAAAGATAATGTATTTTTTAAAACAAGAGAGCTACTCTACAGGAAATTGAAAGTTAAAGAGAATGGGAAAATAACTTATTTATGCAACAATCTTTTAACTTCTTACCAATTAATGTAAGTATGTTTATTTTCTATCAATTAATGCAACTATCTTCTAATTTAATACCAGTTTATGAACATTTCACCTAAAAATTCCTAATTGCTAAATACAAAAACTTGATGATCCTAAGAAAAACAATCTGGTTACAAGTGACGAAACATTTGATGATTCAATGATGCCTCGTGGAATAAGGGAAAAACTCTATAGCCAAATAAGAAACGTGAAAATAACAAAATTGTATGTTGGCAAGTCGACGTGTGAACCCGCTAACCAACCGAACTGGAGCCGTTTGTTAATACGAGTTGGCGGGTAAACCCAAAAAACGACCATAACCCGTTTATTTTCAACTCAAACCTGTTTATTTATGTGTCGTGATCGTGTTGTGTTTTGTTTCATGCTGATAATTTTCAACCCTACGCTATATAGAAAGTTTTTAATTAAATTTTGCACAAATCGGGAGTAACAAATTAAAAGATAGTTAGACCATCCATATGACTTCTCTTTCGGTTTTGCCAACCCAAATGACCATTAGTGAAACACCACTTTTCCATTCTCTTTCCTTTCCAACACAAAATTCTAGTATATCCTACCCAAACTAACCCTACTTTTTATTTTATTTTAATAATAAATATATATAAGGTGTTATTAGATGTACATCATTTCATATTATATATATACATATGTTATATAAATAGGTTAACCCTTTCGTACATACCTTAAAAATATAAAACATTGCTGCAAATAAGTCATTTGCCCTAGGGAGAATAGTTGTTTTCCCAAACACGAAACGACATCATTTCGAGATTAGATCACCAAGGTCATCAAGATTCCAAAAACCCCCCCAAGAAGACTTCCGGAGTATTGCTTTTTGGCAGCCATTAACACACACGCAGAGGGAGGGAGGGAGAGAGCAGGGAGGGAGAGAGGGTTTAAAGATGGGAGATCTACTTGCATGGTTATTCTCCTTCTTCATCCTCTTAGCAGTCATAGCACTTGTTCTTTACCAGGTAACTTCAAATCGCTCGCATTCATTCAATCACAACCTCCGGTTATTCTTCTTCTATCAATTTATGCTTGAATGCGCAGATCAGCAACACCTGCAGCTTGTACCTTAATGTTTCAGAATTATGTATTACAGATTTCAGTTGCTAGAATTGCTTATTTTTTTCTAACTTAATTTGTTTAATTATCTGAAATTTGCGCTCTTTATATTTACTGCATTCGCCAGGAATTGATAATAAGTGTGTCTGCTCTGTTATTAAATCAGTTTTTAACCTTTTTTCCGGTTTGTAGATAGGTTTTTGTTTGTTTATTAAGTTCATATTTTCTGTTGAAGAGATAGAATGTGTGATTAGGACAATTGCTCACATGTCTGGTCTACATATAGGAATTATGGTGGTTACTATGGATCTTTTATTGCATAAATCTGTTAAGTTTGATGGGTGCGTGTAGTTGTGGAAAATTCTATCTACTTTACATGGACAAATTTTCTGGGAAAAAGGATGTAGTTTCATGGTCTAGAAAACAATTGAAAATTTGGAAAACTTGTTTAGTTGAAAGGGATGGAGTTTCCGGTTCGAGGAGGTGGTAGCTTGGAGAAGCTTGGAAAACTCCTCCCATCACTTTTCCAGTTTTCCAACTGAAAAGTTTCTATTTTTCTACTTAAAAACAGTTAACTAAACATGTTTTCTTTCTTTCGAGTTTACATGCAAAACTTATCTGGAACACTAGTGAAGTTTTCCACTAGTGAACTAAGTGTTTTTCGTATATATATAAAAGTTATTATTTTTGACAGCCCTTTTTTGCATATATATATTACCTAAACAGGACACAAAATCATCTTTTGATGAGTTAGATGTGCAAGAAGAAGTAGAATGACTAAAACATCTTGTGGGAGACGGTGGAGTGATCACTAGGCAATGCTTCTTAATGAGTTAATGGATAAAGAAAGAAAAATCGAGTATATAAGGGAAAAGAAAAGGAATAGGCTTTGATAAGATATAAAGGGTTTATACGTGCTCAAGGATTGATTGTTTAGCTTTTGGTTGCATGTTGTGTGGCTCTTAAACATCTTGTGTTTCTAGGGGGAATTAGCTTCTTTTGAGACATTACTGGAGGCTGATGAAGGGGTGTTTGGATGTGCCATTTCAAATTGATTATTATGTTGTTCAAGAATTTAAATAAGATATTAGCTGCAAGCATACGATTGAAGTTAAAGACAGGAAACTATACATTTACCTTCAAAATCAATTTTATTCCAACTACTTCTCAGTTCTTACCTGCTTCTCAAAATTTGACTATTTTGGCCATAAAACAAGAATTCACAATCAAGATTGGATGTATCAAAAACTACAAAACTGATTATAGTGTCTTCTGCTCTCAGAATGAGGCTATTATCACATTCAAACTCCCTCAAACTATAAGAAAATATTGAGTACGGATTTTACTATTTGGGTTTTTTATGCTTTTTGATGGTTTCAGTTGTGAGATCATTCTATCATGTTCTGCATCATGTTTATGTTTATTATTGGTTTTTTTATAACTAACTAACATGGTCGTGAATGCTATTTTCATTTTTGAATTTATTAGGAGGTCAAATGTTTTTGTTGATTTTATTAATTAAGAACCTTGGTAAAACTTATTCCTTAATCCTTAGTACTTCACATGTACAAATCAGTAATCAAAGGATCTTTGATTTGAGGTAATAAACAATTACTATATTCTGTTGCAGATAATGTGCTTTTTAGACTTAGAGACTGATTATATCAATCCGTACGAGTTAGCGACTAAGATAAACAACATTACATTGCCAGAGTTTATTACTCAAGGGGCATTGTGCGTTCTACATCTTGTAACACAACATTGGATCATGTTCCTGATGTGTGTGCCATATTTATATTATAATGTGAACCTGTAAGTTCATTTCCCACTTACTCTTTCTCTCTCTTTCTCTCACACACACACTTTGACTTATTGGTCATATTGTTAACTTACAATGATAAAATGTGGGAAAATGTAACCTAACGGTAACCAAGTTTCTTTGATGTTGCACTAAAGTTAACTCAATGATTTTTCAACCAAAAGGGACCGCTCTAGTTTCAATATCGTTCCACTGTGAAAATTTCTATAATAAATTGAGTGACATAAATGGAAATGTTTCATATTACATGTTTTTTTTTCAAAAAAAATATGTTAATTAATAGTACCCAAGTTTCTTGACTTTTCTATTTAGGTCACTCAGTTTAACCTGTCTAACCATCACATGATGGCCTACTGGGTAAGGCACTGGCTTCCCGTAGCGGAGGTCCGAGGTTCTAGTCCTATGGGGGGTTTCTATCAGGGATACTCATGGGTGTTACGGTAACAGTTAGGCTGTGTACAATCTTGTCAAATACTTGACCCTCGGAAAGGAGCCTTAACCGGGAAAAACTCCTTATCCAAAAAATGTTTAACCAGTTATGAAAACTTTCCACAACAATGCAACGATACTGAAACTTGAGTGATTTTTGCAATTCAAAAGTTGTTTTTGAGTGACTTGACTGGAACTATTTTAATACTTGGTTACTATTTTATAGTTTTCACCCATGAAGCATTGATACATACTCGGATTTTTGCATAATGGCCATGTAATATAAATTTTTGTTTCTTGTTTTATGTAGGTACATTCATAAACGGCATCTAGTGTATGCAACAGAGGTGTTCAGTGAGCTTTCAAGGGAAAAGAAACAACGAATATTCAAACTTGTTTATCTTGCTTTCCTTCTCTTCTTCTCTATATTCTGGTATGTACTCAAAATCATTGGAAATGACCGACATCTAAGCACTTGAAAATTATATTAATAACTTCTTTTTATTGTTTAAGGATGATCTGGAGTATCGTGGATGAAGATTAAGAATATGCCAGTTCCAATTGTCTAAATCCGACTGTAAGTAACCGTTGTCTAAAACTTAGCTTACTCCATTTTTTACTTTTGAGCTCAAGCAAGCTGCTTTTAAACTTTAAAAAAGCCACTAAAATATGCCATTGTAGGGGATGGTTGGGATTGCATATTTATGTGCTTATCTATTTAAGTAATTCCAAATACTCCCGTGCTTGTGTCATTGCAAACTAACCATTGTTTGACCCCAAAAGTTAAACAAGGTCCTCGCCATTTAAGAAGTAGGTATGCTGTAACTTTTGAGGTCAAATTAATACTTTTGAGCCTCAAAATTGTATGCTAGCTCTCTATAATTTTGAAGAAATTTGCTGAAAGTAGATTAAATTTGACATATATTTTGGTGTGAAATTCATATTAGAACCAATATAGCAATGGATATTAAAGATGTTTAATTTGACCTAAAAAGTCAAAAGTGGAGGATGGAAACAAATGTTGAACCACTTAGAGGCCTTGATTGTTCTCCCAACAGTGATACGTTTGTAATAATCATTGGATTTTATGTTTTCAGGACCAGTACACCTCGTTGAACCCTACAAATTTGTATGATTTTCACACGAACTAATCCATCGTATTTTGGGTTTGATCTCAAACTCTACAAGAACGTTCTTATGTACATGTATCTGTATATTTAATTTGGTAGTTATAGATTTCTAACTAGATTTTTGGGCTGTAAATTGCTCTCTTTAATGTTGTTGGATAATAAGTGTTTATTTTATAAAAACTTATTTTTGATAATCATTTATTTTTGGTCTCTACATCCGTTGTTGGAAGAATTGTTAGATGAAACTGCAGGTCTTGTTTTTTGATTTTCAAAAAAAAAAAAAAAAACTGTGAGTTCTTTTATGTAACAAACTAACAATGGTTAGATTCCACAGATTTTAGTTTTGTTAGGTTTAGGGGGTATATGAGTTTTGTTGTAAAGAAAAAATATATATATATATATATATATATATATACACGTATATATGGTTGGTTTGTAAAGGAATTAGAAGTAACAAAGAATGCAGCCAATTGAAAATGAGAGGGTGATTTTGTGTATGGAGAAAAGGTAGCTGTTTCAGAAAATGCAAGTCTTTTATCT
The DNA here is from genome assembly GCA_032274825.1 of Drosophyllum lusitanicum. Classification (NCBI taxonomy): domain Eukaryota; kingdom Viridiplantae; phylum Streptophyta; class Magnoliopsida; order Caryophyllales; family Drosophyllaceae; genus Drosophyllum; species Drosophyllum lusitanicum. Next base: position 9,059 of record JAUEJL010072647.1, on the reverse strand, counting down.
ATTTATTTGGTTGGTCTTCATGGTTGATACTACTTGAACTATACAAGGTTGTAAATGAACCAAACTAATAGCAGCAAAACTTGTTCGTTTAAATTTTGCCGAACAAATAAACGAACACTTAAAAATAAACGGACGAATTTGTGTTTATATGTTTGTTTAAAAGATTGGTTGTTCTTGTTCGTTTATATCCGCTTCTTTAAATGCTAAAAGCACTTAGACGAATATATTATATTATAGTATAAATCCATGATTAAAAATAGCCAAACATGTTATAAACACGCGAACATTAACGGAATAATTGGACTATTATTTGTGTTTGATGAACAAATTTTTTTGTTTATGTTCATTCATTTATTAAATAAACATAAACACTTGTACTTCAGAAAAAAAAGTTAATTAAACACTCGGTTTATTTACCACCCCTATAGTATAAACGTTATCACTTAAATAAATAAGTAAATACTCTTGTATAAGAGAATTTTATAGGCTGAATCTTGCAATATGTTCCATTTGTGTCCTGAGAATTGCAACAATGTAAAGTTTGTAGGTTTGAATTTTTTGTTTGATCGTTGATTAGGCTTTCTTTTTTACGGCAAATGCACGCACACACCCACCTAAATTATACATATGCCTACAAGAACTTAAACCCTCAACCTCTAAACAGAAAAGACACCTTAATCACACCTTTGTACTACTAGGCCAAAGCCTTTTGGTTGAAAATTGATTAAGTAAGCGATGACGATCAACATGTAGGTAAGAGTAAACAGAGTGGTATAAGTTTGGAGAGTGCGGTGGCTAACCACATAGGTTTGGAGAATTGTGGGTCTCACATGTAGGGAAATGCGTCTATTTTTCTAATTTTTTTTATTTTTAATTGGTTTTCTCTGTGTTAACTTTTAGTTGATTGGTAGGGTATTAGGCAATACACGGTTGAGTAATAAGGAAAAAAACTGATGTAACGGTTTGGTGAGAAATAAGGATTGCTACCACTCTAAGGGTAACTTGAAAGGCTATAGAAAATTGTATCGAGGTTGTAATAAGAGGGATCAATTAAAACGGGGAATTCAATAAATAAAGGATTGTGGTATGTGGACTAGTCAAGTGGCCATGGTAGATTAGTAATGTCTTAAAAAAAGTGTAGATTAGTAACTATATAGCTTCGCTTACTCTGTTTGAAATAGTTTTTTTTTTCTAAATGACAAACACACAAACCACTAAACCTTTTCTAAATCTACTTCTTGTCTATCACGAGACTTGAACTCTCAACCTCTGATACCACTAGGCTACAAGCTCTTTGGTCTCTTCAAAACAGTTGACACACTTCTTTCTCTTTTTCCAAAATTATCGACACCAAGTGACCAAGATTTGTTCGAACTTCATCACAATTCGTCACACACATGATCAATTGATCATCATCAAGAATCTAACAGCTGTTCGACTTGTTTATATTACATGTTATATAATTTACTTTTTAGAAATTTATATATATATATATTTAAGGTCTGTTAGGCCGGCTAAAACTATAGTTTTAGTAACTTAATCTTAGTTTTAGCTACTTTACCTTGAAATACTCAAGGTTGGGGCTAAGCTTAACCTTATAACTAAACAAACTTCAACCAGAATAAAGTAAAAACAAGCATCATAATTTTCACACTGGTCCATAATAAAATAATGTTATAATCTTTAAAGGAAAAACATACAAAGCCACCTTCATAAGCTGGCACCTTTGACAAATTTCTCCCTCGAGTATTTTTACATCAACATGGTTATATTAAAAAAAAAACAAAAACTAAATAGCAATATCAGAAGCAACAACACAACATTTTCTATCCCCAAAACCAAAATGTCATAATGACGCACCCTTCCAACTAAAACCTGCAATGAAAAACGGTTACTGTTAATATTTAATCTTCCCTCAAGGACACATTCATGTCCGTTGCAGCCCTTCTCCAGTCATGCACAGTCGGCATTGGGGTGCGGTTCTCGGGCTGATAGTTAGAGGCCGGGGTAGAATTGGTGTTTCCTGTGTTGGGACTTTCTTGGTCTTGCGCATCGAAGTTCTGCTTGTCCATATTCGTAGGCTGGGGTCCAGAAGGGTCAACTATGGGAGTCGAGTGTTCAATGGTGGGTTTTGGTTTTCTTGGCTTCGGCCCAACAGGGTTTCCCGCCTCAGGTAGGAAACTGGCCACAACAACCTGAGATTACCATTATTATGAGTATTGAGAAAAGTAAATATGCTTATGCTTTGACATTTGATGTCAAATCTGCTGTTTTCGAAATACAGAAACGGTACAGATTTTATTTTTATTTTTTGTTGTTGCAAATTTAGTAACAACGGTTTGTACTTTGTAGATAGCAGGTGCTAAGAAAGCTAATTGTATACAAACGTTTTTTTTTCCTTTCAAACTCAAGAGAATTTGTAGAAGTTTTAAGTTTAAAACCTCCTTGTTGACCAGGAAAGTCAAATGTCACAAACATTTATATCAAAAAGAAGAACAGCAAAATCTTGATTTGACTTTTTAGGGTTGAATTTTGAATCTACTACTTTCAATGTGTTAAGGGGTGACAAATTGATAAATTGCAAACCATTTATGTTATATCTCTGTAACAGGTCAAACAGATAATATCATTAAATTAGCATAAAAGTAAAAAAAAATCATCCAAAGCGTATTTTTATTGCACAATGTTGTTTTCGTACACATAACTAACAAACTAATCTTATTTATAAAAAAATTATGACTTTGGACAAAATGTATATTGGCTCTTTTGACTGAAAGCCATTTTGACCAATTAAGTGACTCGCCCATTTTGCCACCTCTAACCGTGATGAACGAATCTTTTCAAGTTTTTTAATGAAAGTGCATCAACTTTCAATTTCAATTCTCCTTGTTTGACCATAAAAGGGAAAGAGTACCTGAACAGGACCAGCTGCTGTGAGAAGTCCGCCAAGAAGACCGCCAACTACACGACCATCAGGGCTAGATAGCGCTATGCTCATGCCACCTTCTCTCGATGATATTCCTCCAACCTCCCCAGGTGTGAAGGATCCAGACAACGAAAGAATTTCAAATCTTCCCTATAAGATAAAATTGTAAAAAGAAACAAAAGAATAAAAAACTAGGATTTTATTTCACAGATTAATTTGTAGAAAAAATTGCATACCTCGTATGTTACGGTGCCTCCAGATGAACTAGCCCGGCGCAAAGTCACATGTGAAATAATACCAAGTGCAGACAGAACACATATTGCCCGGGGCCCGTATTTTGAAAATGAAATGATTTTAGACGTAACATCCTGCAAAAGCCAATATGGTGCATTTATACATTTCATAATGTCTTCAAACTTTTTAATAATGATAAAGCAGGGGAATTCTTTAGATCCCAAATCAATTATATTCTTCTCATGACGAACAGATGATTACACAAGCAGTTTACTTCAGAAGTTTTTGAATAAAAAATTGCAATTTTCACGCGATTCACCACAATGAAACTGAAATTAAAACATACCTCGCCTGGATTAACAGTTACCATATGAGGGGTAAAACTTCCACCAGATGTAATTTGGTCTCCTGCCATGAAAACAACGAAAGATATACATCAACATCTACCAGTATATAGGATAAGAACAGAAATCGATTGGTTGACACTGGAGTTTCTTTCTTTTACATAAACTACAATGAAATATAACTTAAAACATGAAAAACTGGGTCTACAAAGTTCACATATTGTATCATCATAATAGTTAAACATGGATATGGGAGTATTGAATGATGATGCAACATATTAAATAACAAGTAATTGACTGTACATGCATGCGATTAAATATGCTTGACTATTAGTCCAATGCCTAATCAATAAAGTTACTCCTTTGTGATCAGAAGAAGGTCGTGGGTTCGATCACTTGAACTTTTTGCCAAGTGCAGCAAAAAGTTTGTGCCCTAAGAAAAAAACGAAAAAAGGGTGGCCCACCCTTTGGAGGCCTCCACCAACCGGTCCCGCGGCCAACATGAAAAAGGTAAATCGTGTAAACCAGAGGTGAAGGAAATGTACTAGGGTTTGATCCCTTGACTTCTACAGGTTCTATGTCCCCAACCACTAAGATACTATCGCGGGGATGGCTGTGTACAAAGAAGTTCTTTCATTCCATTAGAAAAAAAATGTGATTATCTACTAAAAATCAAGACAAAACTACGATGCATATAAAGGCATTGTGTGGGATGCTTGTTGTAACTACTTACTGCATATAAGAAGTTTGAAATAAGCAACTTCATACAATGTTTTAGAACTACTTATCTCACTCACAAATAATCAGATAAAAATATCCTCAAAACAACTTAACGTTGTTTTAGAACGCAATAAGCAGGCAGATAAACATTTTTAATAAGCAGCCCCAAACACCTCCTAAGTTGAATTGAGCAAATAGTTGAACCAAATTTACCTAAACTCATGTTTGATTTCTCTGAAGAATACATTTTCCTTTTCTTCTTCTTCTCAGCCTGAAATGCACCGCCGCTTCCTGCCGCTTCACCAAACCTTATATCAGAATAGCCGCCACCAGAGGTTGGCGAAGAGGCGGCAGACAGAGGCATTGGTGACAATGTCCGGTTGCCACTGGCAGCCACTCCATCTGGGCCATACTTCCTTGGCCTACCCCTCTTCTTCTTTGCCAAAGAAGACACCACGCCACCAGTAGCCGGAGAAAACCCCAGCTGTCCTATCACCGGGCTGTGGTTTCCAGCCTGGGTAGGACTATTGGTGCTGAGACCCAATTGGTATCTTGATAGAGCCTCAGGTGGTACTGCTTCTACTTCTGGCATCATATTTTCTCTTGATTCCATGATGATTAACAAATTCTACAAATGAGATTGAAGAAACTGAAACATTACAACTTGATCAAACTCAAATACAATATGAGATCATTAACAAGCACAAACGCATGACTTAAATTACACAGATCTTATAGCAAAATCAATGACCAAAGTGAACAAGAAAAATAATCGATCGGGCTGAACAGAAGTGAAGTTGATTTTTAATTTATTTTTTTCCCTGACAATGCCTCTTCTTCTTTTTTGCAAAATCAAAACCTGTTTACTCCCAAATTTTCATACGAAGACATAGAAAATGAAATTTAGCAATAATTAAACGCATTGCCTTCAAATAGTAGAAATAAATCATAAACATGCAAATTAAATCAAGTAAAAAATCACCTGAAGATTTGAACTTAGAGTTTTAGCTTCGTAAAAAGCTCTCCACGTATCTACCAATAATCAAATAAGAGCATGAAAAAATTACATAAAAACAACAACAATAACAATTGGAAATCATAAAAATACAAAACTTTAAACAAAAACAACTCAAGAAACTTAAATATTACCTACTTCCGATTAAACAAAGGAATTACAGGAGCTTGTCTGGTCTTCTTAGAGCAAAAAACACACACAGAAATTCGCTGAACTGTGTGTGAAATCTTCAAACACATGCGTCTTTTCTTTTTCTTTTTCTTTTATTTATTTATTATTTTTCTTCTCTTTCTCTGTAATGAAATCAACAAAAAGTTATTATTAAATTATTATAAATAATAAAATAGGTAATAATTTAAAAAGGGGGGAAAACAACTCATAAATGAGCAGTTGATCGCTAGAACCAATAAAGTAAATTCTGATTAACTTAAAATTTTGAAGTCCGGGTCAAATAAAGTTAATTGAAAAATCAAGTATTTATATGAATATTAATTTTGTAATTATTGAATTTGATTTTAACAGTTAGATAACTAAGGAGGCTTTGGGATTGCTTATAAAACATATTATCTATTTATTTATTGGTATTAATTATGCAATTATGTATTTAAATTAATATTTTTTAGCTACTTTTATAAACTCTCAGCTTTGGCTTCCTTCATATTTTTTTACACCTAGCTGTAGCTCAATCTAGTTTTACCATAAATATGCTATATCATCAAAAGGTAATATATTTTAGTTATAAAAAGTAATTCCAAATATTCTCTAAATATGAAATTTTGATGGTCTGATGCATGAATTAGTCAACATATTCTTTTGCTGTTTAAAAAAAATCAAAATATTAAAGTGATAATACAAATTAAATTATTTAAATAATAGTAACTTTATTTAATATAATACTTTAGGTTATTAATCGACTCATGTATAAAATTTAGACAAGTTTCTAAAATTTTATCAAACTGACAGTATGAAAAACTAAAACAACCTTTTAGGACTGTAATAATTTATTAAAGTTAGTAAATAAATAAATAATTAATAATATAAACAATGTAATTATAAAAGCATACGTGGTTACAATAATTCTTTAAAAGAATAATAATTTCAGACTTTGTCTGAACAAAATAAATAAAGATAAGAAATGATAAATTTTACTATTTTAATTAATTATTTAGAATTTTTTTTAAAAAATAATGTTGTCTGTGTGTAAGGAATAAAGTGGGGATTTAAATCTCCCCGTTTGACCTGACTTTTGTCTTATAAGAGTAAAGGTTCCGTATAAATCACCCAATCACTCTATTACCACGTCTCTTATTGTTTATTCATTTTATTTGTGTATTTTATTTAATTTTATTTTCCTTTTTCCTTTATCTAATATTTCAAATTTGAATTTTAAATAATAATCAAACCTTTGTACTATTATATTCTCCATATAAAATATTTACAAGAAAAAAGCATGCTTAGTAAAATGGAATGTCCGATGCGTTAATAATGTGTTATGGTAGGTTAATCTCATATATAATTTTAATACGGTCCATCACCGTCTTATCGTTTTCAATTACTGTTGACTCCGCTCAAATTATCCTCAACCTAGCAAACGCCTACAATGACCACCCCTTCGACTCCATTCACCCTGTTGTCCCTCTAATCGTCATCAACATAGCAACGGTCAACTCTTTGGTGTGGGATTATTCCCCAGCAAAGAGCACCGCTAACAGTGCACCTGATACACCCACTCCCGACCCTCATTGCGGCGAGGATGCATGACTAGGGTTATATTACGGGTAGGGTTCAACTTTTCGATATCTAATTTGGGTAGATCTGGAATTTTGATAATTAGTTTTGGTTCGGGTTCAATTTTTATTTTTGGTGTTCTTGAGTTCTTGATGATGCCTTTCAGATTTTGTTGATAATGTCCCTGATTTCTTAGTGCTATTGATTTATTAATGTTGTTTTTAGGTCAAATATCAAATCTAATATTAGTTTATTAGCTTAGAACGGAATTTGAAATTTTGTATAATCATATCATATGGTGTTCTTGATTTCTTAGTATTCTTGAGTTGTGATGTTGTTCTTGGTGTTTTTGATGGTGTTCTTATCCATGCTCCGGTAGACGGTAGTGAGGCAGTGGTAGAGGGTGGTGAGGGGAGGTGGTGAATTTAAGTGTCCATTGATTATAATTAAGAGATAATTAATATTTTGTTTATTATTTAGATATTTATTAACAATATTTGAATAATAATTAGTATTCTTAATGAATAAAGGTTCAAATACATGAATAAAAAGTAGAGATACGGGTATTTTGTCTATTCAAATTGACCAGGGATTAGCATTGAAATGAAATATAAACTATAAGATTCAATGTTATAATTTTTCAAACACAAGAATTAAATATGAAATTTTACGTAAACTACATTAGACAAAAAATGTAAAAGTCAAAATTAAAATTTTTACCTAAATTTCACCATCTCTTTTAGAAATAACGAGGTGCAAGGGTCCACGTGCGTTATGAAGGGAAACAAGAAATAATGATAAATAATATAAAAACTAATATTCAAACATAAATTCTTGAAATAAGATAAACAATTTAACAATCAAAATGGATATAAAAAAAAGATAGAAAACAAAAAAAAGTGACTTGAATGTTGTCAAATTAATTTAAAAAATTTACAAAAATAATAATGTTATATACTATTTACTTTTCACTATAGAGTATACTTTACTATTTTGTCAAATTAATTAAAAAATAATAATGTTATGTACTGTTTACTTTTCACTTATAAGTTTTAATATAATAAAATCATATGTTCAAATTTACAAAAAACTGTTAAATGTTAAAAATTATAAAAGAAAACCAAATTAGATATAAAATTGATTGTTTTAATATGATAATAATAAAATTTACTTGCTAAACTCAAATCATGGCATATGAAAATAAGTAATAAGGTGTATGCGCGTTTGCTCTACACTATTTAAAAAAAAGGAAGAAAAGAAATTGTAAATTGTCGTCAGTTGAGTTTGAATATGCCACCCAGAGGTTGGGGTGAGGATAAAAAACTGAAGCTCAATCAAAAACCAAAAAAATCGAAAAAACCAAACCGAAAAAAACGAACCAATATAGCAACCGACTATTTTGGTTTTCAAATTTTCAAAAACCGACTTTTTCGGTTTGGTTTTGGTTTTTAAAATTTCAAAAACCGAAGCTGCCTGCAAAACTAAGTTCCATTCGATCTCGATTTATTCTTTTCTGCGACTGAATAGCCAAGGCAAATTTAATTTGAATGCAATTTTTTATATTTTTGTTGTTATTTATACGTACAATGGTTAATTATATATATATATATATATATATACACACACGCTTGGTAAACTCATTAAGTTTGAAATTTTAGCAAGATTAGTCACTCAAAATTTAGTTTACGTACGTAATTCTATATCTTATACATGCCGAGTATTCAACTTAATTAATGCGTATTTTTTAAATTCTTGAGGGAACGGAAGGTGGTAACTAACATTTTAAGGTTGGCCGAATGGCCGGGATTAGAGTTACAAAATGTGGGTTTGATTTACTTACTTTAATTTCTTCTTTTTCAAATTAAGGAGGGGGGTTTTGTATTGGAGGAGAGATCCAGTCGATCAGTTTACTCATATTTTCATTTAGATTTAATTACTTAATCAATGAAAATGAAAATTTTGATAACATCTTCACTATTTAACAATGAAATGAGAGAAGTTTGAAACATAAAATTTGTAACACCCCGATTTCGAGAACCAAATTTTTCTTTTTAAAAACATTAACTCTGGTTTCTTTTGAATACGCAGCGGA
>JAUEJL010072636.1:0-16368 GCA_032274825.1 Drosophyllum lusitanicum | reverse complement strand
TCTTTTATTCTTTTATATTTTTATCAATATTTTATTGACTCACTTAAATAACTATTTTAGTTATTTTTCTTTAATATATTCAAATATATAGATTTTATTCAATTTATTAATTTAATACACGTACCACGTAAGCGTGCGTCTAGGCCCTTTGTGAGGATGTTACAGGTGGCCTATTGTGCCGCCAGCTTTGATGATTGGTGGCCTAGGGTTCAGGTTGTGATGTCAGCAACGACCATCAACGGTGTTAACGGTGGCTAGTATTGTCGGTGGTGGCTGGCTATTGTTGTAGAGGGCAGCGCTCAGGTGTGGATAGTGAAAATAGGTCTGGTGGTATTCGGTCATGACGATGATAGGATGGTCATGATGCCTGGTGTTTAAGGGTAAAAGAAATGCATACTTATCTTCTTGTAACAATTCTGAAGGATTATAACGACTTAACTAGATTATTCTATAGTTTTTTTAAAATGTGCATTCAAACAAGTGACAAAATGGTTAAATTCCTTGTAATAGAATCTAATTCCAATTCTATAGGGGTAATTCTATATAACCCCCTTGATTATCTATATAACCCCATGTGTGAGTGAAAAGGCTACATTGAAAATGTAGCCCTCTTAATTTGACATGTGGGTTTGTGAGAGAAGGGGGGCTAAATAGTAGCACCCTTCTATAATGTTCTGCCTGTGAACAAGTGGTGGTGTTGAGGTACTAGTTAGTTATAAAATAACTAATCAATAACCAAACTGATATATATTCTGGTCATTCGGACATATTAATAATTACCCAACTTTTTCACCAAAGTTGTCACTTCTTCTCATCTCGGCATTCTTAATTTAGATTATCAAATAAGATATTCCTACCCAAAAACTAGCATTTCATCGGCATGGTTCTCTCTCTAATCGATATCAGCCTTCCAAAAATTTAATATCATATACTAAATTCACTGGTTTTTTATAATCGTCTTTTGTGCCTTCGGTTCGTGAAAAACAAAGAGGACCATCCTTCGAAAGTGTAAAAAAGAGTAAGCCTGATAAAGAAAAAGAGAGCGAGCAAGAGATAGAGAGTACGGGACTTGCTCATTGACCGGTACAGCATAAATAAAAAAATTTCATACAAAATAAAGATTGGTATATTGAATACACAATCAACTATGAAGACATAGTTAGCAAATTAACTAAAAACGAACTAACAAATAATGCATATTCGTGAGTATGCGTGTGCACACAGGGGCCACACCGCAAGTTGTCCGCACTAGTGTCAAATTTGGTTGAAATTTATTCATTTTAGATGGTGCTAGTTTTGGCTATATTTGTGCAACCTCTTACTCCAAATTTTGGGTGCAAGTATACACAATCAACAAGTACGTCTAGTCAGGTGTCTATCTTACCCTGTCTTTTTTGTCCAAAAGAAGGCAACTTCTATTCACATGATTTGATAAATGTACCACTAAAATACACATATGTTACACTGTTAAAAACACAACCATAATTATAATATGCTACACATAAAGTCGCAGTTACCTACAGAATATGAGATGTAGCTTCATTACTCTCATGAAGACCGTCGGAAATAATACCTGCATCGTGCAGATTACAATGAGAAATCGAGTAAATTATACAATTGTATCAACTTTCAGTTCATGGTTTGAGTTCTTTTCTTAATTTTCAATAATACCATCATTTTATGGGTCCCATATATCTACATTAAATGCACAGAAATAAAGACATAATTACGAAAACCTAATGATTGATGTCAGATGATTGAAAACGTCATATGAAAAAATGAGAATGAGAAATACTATAAAAAGATAAATTATATTTATTCCTACTATATCCTCCTCACCAAAGGACGTAGAACCTCTTTTATACAAATGGATAAAAACTATACCGCTATACGTATGTTTTTTATTGAGATATTGCTTTAGATTAAAAATTATTAGGTTTGGGATTCATTTTTGTCTATGTTTCGTCGTTTTGATCACTTATCAATAGATAGAATGTATACTTTTTCTTTCCTGCATTCATAGTTTGCGGCCATGTAGAATAATTACATGTGATGCTGATGCAAACATATTCAATCAATTTTCAAACTACTTGTACTATTGAACCCTTAATTCATGGATGCATGTTTAAAGGAGAAAAAAAACTAATTGTGGGTTCCTTCGCTGGGATAAAAAGTGCAGCCTTCCAGTCCAGGGTATCTCAGCTTTGAAGTGGAATTTGACTCGCACATAACTCAAAAATCATTTGGATTCTTTTTTTAAAATAATGAGAGTAACTTACCACTTGCAGATGGAATAAGAGAATAAAAAAATAAAATCTATCTTTGTAGAGTGGTTATGGAGGAACTTACACGAATATCTTTATACCATATAAAGCAGCATATTTCCGAAGAAGACGTTCAACTGAGTACCATTCTGATCGGTCTGAACCATTCTGAAAACCAATTCGTGGCATGTGGATCGAAGCTATGGTAATTCCAGGAAAAGAAAAACAAATATAAAACAATTAAGCTAACCATAATAATGGAAGATCATAATATATGCAACCAGCAAATATTTACTTGGTGCAAATAAAAAACAATTTATGTTTCAGAGCGGAGTTCCATAGACAAAGCCAATCCACACTCTAGAGGTGACAGTTCGACCCACTTACACATGAATGAGCCAAATCAGCCAATTCAGATCCTTTTAATACCTAGCGGGTCAAATGAGTATAACTTCCTGATTCATGTCATTAAAGAAAAAAAGGTTCACTGAGATACTATATAAATTTTATAATCATGTTCTACACACTTAAGAGTATATAAAAGGCTTAAAGTTTTTAAACGAAAAGTGCGCTCAGTCAACCAACCAACCCATTTTGGCCCAAACTGCCCGTTTTGCCACTTCTACACACGAAATAATTGATTTTTGAGATCAACCTACCGGAACTTTGAGCAGCTGAAAATGAAGCTTTTGACAAGCAGTGTTCCAGTTCTGGAATAGAGATACTGCTACGAGGCACTTTGCGCCTAGGATTATATGTTTGCACCACAGCTAAAGCTACCCATTGACGAATATTAGCAATTTTATTCTCCTTATCTTCACCTGCAGCACAGTCGATTTAAATTTTCAAACAAGACTTAAGAAGAACTACAAAGCAGGCGAGACATCATCAATTGTATAATGATGTAATTTCAACATGGAAGTTCTCCATCAAAGGGAATGTCATAATGTGAATTTCATTAACGTTACAACTTACAATATGGATATTGTAGGGGTTTTGATAACATAGGTGGCTGCTGAGCAAATGATGGTAGTAATAATAACTAATAAACGGCAAAAGAGTGCCCAGAGCTATATCGTTGATGTATAACTGTGATTAATTAGCCATCTAATATAGTGCCGATGTTATGACCACTTAGCCAACTTAGTTAATCAAAAACTTAAAAGCTAAAGATGCTGACCAGTAATTTCTATAAGATGGAGATCACCAAGATGAAGGTCCTTAAATTCAGAAGCGCGCTCATATGCACTAGGAATTCGTGATGAAAGTTTAGCTAGTGCATCAAACAAACCACCGTGACCCCAATTTCCCGAATCATCAACACAGCTGAAAAGAGAATATACACAAAGTCAGCAGTATTAAAAATGATATTAAAAAAGGAATGAGAAGTAATTACCTGAATATTATAGAAGGCTCTGTGGGACAAATTTTGGAGGGCTGAGTGCAGTCTCCATAAACAAAATTTACCGAACCTGAATCTGACAAAATATTGTCATTTTCTGGGCGCACAACATCCTTTACTGACAGTGACTCATATCCCTCAGCTTCCCATTTCGCCAATTTCTTCTCCTCGGCTTTCTTTCTAACTATCTCAGCTTTGAGATGTTTCTCCTCAAGTTTTGATCTCTTATTTGTCTCCTCTAAGTCCGAGTTACCATATTTCTCTGATGTTTCTTTAAGCTTTTCAACCCAAGAATTATATGAATCTTCATCAAGAACAGGATCAAATTCCACATAAGAGTCTCCACTCTTTGAATCAATCTCAAATTTCGCATCATCCGCTCCTGCTAACCCTCGATATCGGAATGCTATCACCTTTTCAACAACATCGTTGACTTTTGACATGTCTAGTTGACCCAGACTCTCATTTGTTTCAGTAGTAGGATCGAAAACACGTAATCCAAGTACGACAGATCGTAGATCAACAGCGGTAACTCCTACCGTATGATCTTTGCCTTCCTTGTTTATGGTGTCTTCACCTATGACATCATGGCTTAGTTGCAACTTCCTCTCTGCTCTATGCATGATAACCTGTAGTGAATGTTAAAAATTAAAAGAACACGAAGAAGAGCATATTCAGCTTTACAAGAGATTCTTCCGTGAGTTGTGTAAGTTATGATTATCACTCGCCTCCTCTACAGTGCGCTCGGTGACTAAGTTTATAGACATAACATGATTCATTTGACCAATTCTATGAGCCCGTTGTAGAGCCTGCTTATCCACCTGTGGATTCCAATCCTGCTCATAAAATATAACCTAAAAATTTTTGGGTTATACACAGTGAGAAGATACAAGTCGGTAGCTAATAATATAATTTCTGAGTTAAAAAGGATGAAATTTGCTATTGTGAAGATTTACCGTGTCAGCAGCTACAAGATTCAAACCAACACCCCCTGCTCTAGTGGAAATCATAAATACAAATGCACTTTCAGCATCAGCTTCAGAACTGGAGTTACTCGCAACAGACTGTCGGCTAAAACTCCTTATTGCAGCAAAACGCTCTTCAGCCCTAATCGACCCGTCAAGACGCTCGTAAGGATATTTCCTCAACTCCATATAATCCTGTATTCCAAAAAAACAGAAGAGTATAAACAAATAAACAATCACAAATGAGTATGTATGTATGTATATGTATGTGTATAAGAGCATAGATGCTAGCTTTTTTATCCACAAGTAACCAAAGGAAAGAAACCTGCAATACATCAAGTGTATGTGTCATCTGTGCAAATAGAAGAACACGGTGTCCAGAATTATGTAGCTTCTGGAGTAGCTGGTCCAGGACTATAAGTTTGCCACTAGCCTGAAAGAAATCATACACAAACGCAAATTCTTATTTTCTTACTTTATATAAAAAAATATACGGGTTTTTTTCAAAAAATATTGGACACGTTACAGTTACCTGAACTAAGTGTTCACCCTCTTGATATGGTTCAGGCTCTATACCAGCAAACAGGTAAGGATGGCTACATGCTTTACGTAGCTGAATTACCTGCATTTTTACGAAAATTTATTAAGTTATTTAGTTCATGAAATGGAGAAACACAAATCGTTTACAGAAGAAAACAGAATGTGTATGCAGTCCTGAAGCATATATTTGTTATCTATGTTCCATGCTTGCAAGAGAACAAAACAACAACAAAACTTAAAGGAGAGAAGTTGGCTTACAATATTCTGTAAGGACTGCTGATTACAGGTCCCAGAAGACAATGCCAGAAGTTTAGGAAGTTCCTTTCTTAATATTGACATATACACCTTCTTCTGCAGGGTCACTAAGGGAGCCATCCTACCAAGAAGAAGATTATTATTCTAGTTCATCTTCTGTTCTCACTTGTATTATCAAATGAAATAATGCTACAGATTTTGAAATTAACTTGGTAGTTTATAAAAGATTCAAAAAATCGAAATATAGTTTGATCGAACTAGAAAATAACATCAGAAAGTGATTAACTGTTACCGAAAAGGGAACACGACATGTAACCGATGTAAGCAACTTACAAAGTGATTTCAGTAAGAGGCGGCAAAGATAGGGTTCCAGCCTCAATAAGCCTAGATTTTGTTCTTCGAAGCATAAATGCGCCCAAAATATATTTTAACGTTTTGAACTTCTCCTTAACTACTGGTGCATCTTTACCTGCTTAAAAATCGAAATGGAATGGTCAACACTCAACAGGAACACATTTTCAGAAATTTTACTAAGAGCAGCTTGAAACCTGATAAAGTATCTCCACGTTCCTTGAATGTAGAAGAGAACTGGTCCAACTTCCCAAAGACCGAAGCCATACAAAAGTGCATGAGCGCCCAAAGCTCAGTAAGGCTATTTTGAATAGGCGTTCCGGTCATGAGTAGACGTCTTGGAACGATATAACGCTCTTGAAGAACGTTATATAAAACCTGAAATAAGATCCAAGTCATTCAACCAATCAAGAAGCTCAAATACAGAGTCTATTTTTGCATTTTAACAGTTAGAACAATATTAAACCTACACTGGAAGGGTTTTTAAGTCTTTGTGCCTCATCAATAACAGCATAATGCCACGGTATCTGGGAAAGAAAGTCCTGATCAATCAACGCAATATCATATGTAGTAAGGAGCACATCGAAAGGTAAGGCCTGGACCTGCATGCATGATTCAACAACAGATGACAACTAGTATGCAGATCAGGAAGAAAGAAAAGAAAAAACTCTTATTCCACTGATAAGATGAACTTGCATTGGGTAATGATGATTGCTTTTGCACATGTTCATACATTTCCCTTCTCAAAGCGAGCCTGTACTGTTTGTCTCCAACATAACTCAAAACCTTCAGCTTTGGGGCAAATTTGGCAACCTCAGATACCCACCCATCAGTCACACTTAGAGGACACAGTATCACTGCAGAAAACATCATATAAATTCACGGTAGTATTTATGACAACATGTTAAATTACAATTAATTGAATGGTTTTTAATTTCTTACAGAAGGGTCCATGCAAGCCTCGAAAAAACTTCAAATAACTCAGGAAGGAGATCGCTTGCAATGTCTTTCCTAGCCCCATCTACCAATAAACATTTTTAAGCTGATTGCAAGTTCTTGATATGATCAACATTAAACGTTTTAGTAGTCAAATTAATTACTATAATGTAACTAAACAAATTTGAATGAACTTGGTCGGCTTCCAGCCTCCAGGTACATATGCAACTATACCTCATCTCCTGCAAATACAGATGAAACAACCCAAATCACCTTATTGTTCTTGAGTTAATGGTAAATGCATATTACAAATCATCGTAATAGTCTGAACTCAAATTTAATAAACAATATCAAAGTTCTCTTATCCTTTGAGGATTTGGTAATACGAGGGATTAGGTGGCAAATATAGTAATGTTAATGCATGACAAGATCAGATCAAAAGGGGCTTTTCATTTAGACCTATTATAACCACGCCAATTATTGTCACCACAAAAAGGCCTAGAAGCAATATAGATTTCAGTAAAAATTATTTCTATGAAGTCAATCAAGCAAAGATACACTTAAATAAGAACGGACTGCAGAAATAAAGTACAAGTAGCCAGCATAGCTCCAAGCAAAAGAAGAATGAAGCTGGTATGCATGTTAAGGTGCAAGTTCATGCAAGTTAGAAGACTAGAAGTTGCTTTTTCTGAACTATAAGGGCTAGCCCTTTTACCAAACACTTACAAACACACACACAAAACTGATTCTTCGTGTGGGTGATACACCAATAAACAAATAGCTGCATCATACAAACACTCATGTAATTTTTGCTTAACTCTGCGACTGCATAATAGACTATGATTTCTAAATGAAACTCTAGCAGACATTACAAAGTATTATCGGTTGTGAAGCACCAAAGCATGTGAATTGCAACTATCTACAAATTAGGTTAACAAGCATAGTTGAAGGTATCTTTAACAACATTTGCCTTCAAATTTTTGCATCTCAAATACAGTATTGCACAACCACTTGATGCATTTTAAGAGTAACATCAAGTATGGAAAGCTAACATTAGCTTATTTTCGGCACAAGTGGGTTATTATTACATGCAGTGATGCAAATGAACAGCCAGAAAGTTTTCTTCTTAATGTCTGTCATAAAAAAGGGTTTAGTTGACCAAAATGTATACAGCTTTACACGTTTTGATATTGTATATATCCAACTTCAAAACCTACCGTTTAATAAACTAAATTTCAAAAGTTACCATTTAGTGTATCCAAAAACTCTTTGATAAGTAACCAGTCATCTTCACCATCTTCAACTGCCAGAGACACCTTTCCCATAGCCCTTTCGCTGGAGACACATTTTTCGGTCATCTTCCTCATCTCCGTCTTGTGATTAGAACAAACCCCTTTAGTTTGATGGTTTCAGATTTGTTGTTATTATTTGATGTTTTAATTCCATGGTTCCAGATTTATGTTTGGGTGATATGAACTGTTTTAGGTTTCAGATTTGGTTCATTTCGTTTCAATTTGTTGTTCCAACTAGATTTGGAACGTAGGTTTTGATTTCTTCATCTGAGTTTTTGAATGTGGGTTTCTACCTTTCGATCTCTTCATTCTGAATTTGGTTCCGTTGACTGGATTTGTTGTTCCAAGCTTTCGATTTCTTCATATGAGATTTGGTTCCGTCGACTAGATTTGTCTATGGAATAAGAAAGGAGGCTTTTGTCGATGGATTTATAGGCAAATGAGTTGCCGAAAATGGTGGAGTATCAGCGTTAGACGATCCCAGATAAGTCATGCTACACCAATAAAGTCGCTAGAGAAGTCATCGCCTCTTCGGAGACCATGCAGGTTAGAGTACACTAAATGGTAACTTCTGAAAGTTAACCATTTAGATTCTTGGAGTCCATAGAATTTATACTTTATAGGGGACATCAAGCATCAACCCTTTCGTTTCAAGGCCATAAAATTAAACCATCCAATTTGCTGTCAAATGGAACCATTCAACGTTGAATACTAAAGCGTGTTTGATTGCCACCTCTAATTCTCTGAATGAAGACTGTATTGAATGAAACAGAAGAACAATGTTGAATCATTCCACCTTAAAGCACCTTCTGAATCATTAAGCTCCAAGTATTTTACCTTAATACCCCTTCTTTCACACGTTGCCTTATTAAACAATCATATCTTATAATATAATAAATCACTATTAAGGTTAAAATGGTAATTTGCATCATTCAGATTGTTCATTCTGAAACTTTTTTAAATAGCATGTCGCATTCATTGGCAGTTTCATACAAAGCCTTTGAATTATCCGGTCCATAAAACTATTCAATGCTTAATCATTCTGTTTTACCAAACAGCCCCTTGTTTTTTCTTCATGGATCAGTTCACTAGACACCTACTTAGAGTTTATAGCTTTTCTAAAATTTGTGTTGTAGTAGGGATTGAGTCTCTCAAGTATTCTTGGGTAGTTCAAAGGTTAGGAGTCAATCCTGTTCTAGCTTCAAATTCAAACATGGTTCATGTTCAAGTCTTGATTTAAGAATCATTTGCAAGTTGAGTATGAAAGCTATCAGTTTCAATGGCTTAGTGATCAAAGAGTTGATTATGTAGTGAAAACATCATCTTTGTAGCTCCAACAAGGCATCGCCATTCCCTTAATTAACCCTATTTTGGATCTTTGTAAAATCATGATTGTTTTTATTGTCTCATTTCCACTAACCAGACACCCCTTCAGTGCACATATGTGGAACATCATGTAAACTTGCCTGACAGTCAACTTGCATTATCTATATGTCATATTGTCAATTAGTCATTGATGTTCCAAGCAGCAGAACTTCCGTTGTCCTAGATAGAAAAAACTGGATGGAAGATAGATAAAGTGACAAAGTCACTTTGCTCATATGAAACTTGGATGGTGAAAATGCCCAAAAAAACTCACGCGGAGTCAAACCACATTAAGTACAGTGTTCTAATCAGCAATTATAACATTGTTCTAACTAAAATGCCAAAGCCTGACCATCTTAACTTTTTCAGGTTCGCTAAACGTAGAAATTTGAGTAGGATACAGCCAAAATTGCACGAAATCATACTGATTACTCTTGAACTTACACATTATATAAGTTCCAGAAAATAGTCAAGTCAAAATTTCCACAGAAGAATACCGTTTACTCGTTGTCAACCGTCAACTACACATATCATACACATGAAGTCATGAGCAGATTGTATCATGGCAAAAAATTACTATCCAAGGTTACACACTGAAATTATAAATAAATTTAAAAGCACTTGAGAGGGCATACCAAGAATTACGTTGGCACCGATAAGGTATCGTCGTATAAGCCATGACAGTCCTTCGATTTGGTGAGGCTTGAGCGTCGCCATTACACCGATATCGGAACAGTTGACTTGAGCCTCGGCGGTGGCGCGTGCATCTCCGTCGAAGACATACTTCGCGGCAGCGATTAATCTCTGTTCATAATTCATTTTCCTGCGTTGCGGCGCTAATACAGCTGGGTTTGAATTTTGGTGAAAATATATTACCTATTAGACGAAGACGATATTGCCCTCAGTAAATCATCAAATCACACAACATGAAACCTCGATTTTAGGGTTAAAAAGGCTTGTTTCCGTAACATTGTATTTCTATAGTGGCGGTTACTAATAAAACGTGGCACATCGACAAGGAAGATGGCTTTCATGTGGACCGTGGCAACTTCTCCGGAATTTTTTTCTAAATTTTTAATACTAAAATAGATATTTATGTCAAAGAACTAATAAATATTAAATATTAATAAAAATTATTAATAACTATACTTGTCATGTATGTCTCAATCATTTAGCACACAATTTAAATGATTTACCAAATTTTGTTTATCTTATCTTATCTCTTGCTATAATTAAACTTAAATGAGATTTAAAGTTAAAATTGAGTTTTATTCTTAACTATTTTAAGTCAAGTTGGATTTAAATTTTAACAAAATTGATGGTTATGATTTGATTTTAATTGAATGAAAGTTGTAATTCTCTAATTAAATTGATAAAGGTTAGTCTTTTATTTATATATCATCAAATCAAATGATTAATATAGGACTAACATGAACATAATTTATTAGACAATTTTAACCATTAATTTAGATTAAAAAATGAAATTATCAAATCCGGATCATTTTCTGCAATATTGAATCTAATTTTGACTTTTATTGGTCAAAATCGAATTCGATTCTAACTCTAATCCGAATAAAAATTATTAAATACAATTTTATATACGTTTTTCTTAAATCTTAAAATATCGTATTTGTCTACCTAATTTATAAATATCATATTTACCATTTATAATATTTTAAAATATCATATTTAACCAAGTTCTTAGTTTCATCATTTTTAAAAAAATTATAATCATAATATAAATTTTTTTAAAATTATAAACAATAAATAACTGACATTGTTGCCCGTAAATTTAACAATAATGGTCGATAACTTGTACAGGAAAGACAATCACGTCTTTTTTATCATGATACCACTTTTCTATTGTCACATCTACCATCCCCTCATGTCAACACTTCTATCGCTGACGTGGGTGTTGACGCTGCCTATCAAAATTCTCATTTATTTTCACGTTTTATAATTATTTAATATTTATCATTTAATTTATAACATACGATTATACTAAGATTGGCAATTATATTAAGTTTTTTAAACCTGGGCCAATGGAATTTTGAGCGTAAAGGCGTAAATTGATTTACTTTCACTAGGACGTTTGGGTGTTTAAACAACCAGATAAAGAAAATCGAACAAGAAAAAAGGATTAGAAGTAAAACAAAAATAATTTAAAGAATATGAACAACTTGAAACTTGAAAACCCTGTTGTATTACATGTCAAGTTGATTTCTGTTTTTAGCTGTTTGAAAAACTCGACCCGGTAGCATGGATTAATTTATAATTCTTTTTACTTATGTACTCCCCCACGCTCTTTAATATCCTAAATTACAAATGAATATCCTACACGTAAATGAACTAAATTCTCTATTACGGCTAGTATGATCTAAAAATTTATTTATTTCACATATCTCGAAAACTATCGGTATGTAAACATGTCACCGTGTTAGTTTGTCACGTAGTTGTTCCGCTCTGCCACTTTAACACGTAGTCATGTTTTCTAATATTATGACGTATAAATATACCCTCTAGTCATTTGGCATATAAGAGTGCCCTGTAGTCATTTTGACATGTAATTATGCCTCGTAACTTTTTGACATATACTTGATTAATTGGGCAAATTGCATTAAAATAAAATGAAGTTTGACTTGGTTATTATTATGTATATGTAATATCCAAATTCCAAAAAAATAAATAAAAAAATATTCGTTAATCAATGTTAGTATTATTTTCGATGCATTTCATTCGGGTTATAAATATGAGTTGAGTTGGGCTTAGTTAATAGAAGTGGACTTGAGGAATATTCTTATTAACTATTATTGTTGTTGAGGATTAGGCTTGGCCTTTTTAAAGATACGTATATAAGGGAATTAGGGCTTTGTCCTTTATTCATTTACTGTTACATTGAGGAAGAAGAAAGGAAGAGAGCAAGCTGTGTTTGACTGTGTCGAATACCAAGAACAAAAAAAAGAACAGGGAACCTTCATTTCATCTTAAATCTTCAGGAATTGGTAAAAGAATCATCAGGTAATGCTCCAAACCTTGTCGTGAATACATAGATGTAATTTTTGATGAGTTTAAGTATGTTTTTGGATGCTTTGAAAGCCTAGGTATGGGTTTTCGAGTATAGGTATACCGACAGAGGGAGAGAGTGAGTTTAAGGGATTTAAACTTGTTAAAACACCAAGTTATTGGTAGGGGTTTGTTTTTATAAGTGAAGAAGTGTTTTGCAACAAAAATAAATAAATTTGATGAGGTTTTGAACTACTTGGATTTCTGAAAATGGCGAATGGGATGTTGGGTGTTGATCCAACCAAGAGGAGCGGTCCAGCTTATGTATTAATGTTTGCACGTGCGACTTAGACCCTTGTCCGACTTATGTAGGAGGTACGACTTTGTGTTGGTCTGACCTAAGACTGGTCCAACTTATACTTGTGCGACTAAGGACTTTGGTCCGACCTAGTATGTGTGTGATTGGTGTCGGTCTGACTTGGACTTTTGGTGCCCGTCCATCTATAAGTATGGTCCAACCTAGTGTGTGGTCCGACTTGGACTTTTGGTGCCCGGCCGACTTAGAGTATGGTCCGACCTAGTGTGTGGTCCGACTTGGACTTTTGGTGCCGTCCGACGTAGAGTATGATCCGACCTGGTGTGTGGTCCAACTTAGTGTGTGATCCGACTTGGGTGTTAGTCCGACTTAGAGCTAGGTCCGACTTGGAGTCAAGGGACTTAGGAATGTGTAGTTTGAGTTAAGGACTGGTACCTTGTATTAATCAGTAAAATTTATTGTAGGTTCTCGCGATTGGACTCGTTAGCTATTCCAACCTGTGAAATCTGCTATTTTCTATCGTGTTGCGGATCAGGTGAGTTACTCTAACTTATACATGATATTAGTGTGAAATGTATATATTGTATGTATATGTGAATGTGTAAGCTTATATGTGAAGTGAAGGGTTACGTTATATTGTGGTGAAAATGTAACTCGAGCACAGTCAGACATAGTGTGAAATCCTTTGTACGGCTTGGATAGCCAAATGTGACCCAAAGTGTGAAATCGTCGTCAGTGCACTGCGTCGGTAGTATGTGTAATGATATGTGAACATGGATTGTGTTATGATATATGACATGTACATACCTAGTGTGGTGTGTAAGTTAGAGTGTTCGTTAAGTTTTATGCTTACTGTTGTTGATTTTCTATTTTCAGGACCAATTCGTGGAGAAGCTCCGACGGCGTGAAGACGGCTCATCCACTTTAAACGTTTTCCGCTGTTTATTTATTCAAACACTTTACGAAACAATGTTTGTACTTAATTATTAAAAAATACTTGCGACGTGTAGTTCCAGGTGCAAAACCTCGTCAGATTTTGTTAACTGTCTATATTAGTTATTGATGGTTGCAAAAGCATTGCATGTTACTCGTAATTGTAAAAAAAAAATTGGGACGTTACGGTATAATCCATTTTTTTCTTAAAAACAACTATCAATTTTCATAATTATTCCATTGTATGTAAACAACACTTTCCTATGTGTGATTTTTAGTTACTGAACTTTGTCATAGTTCCCACTTCTCAGTGTATACAACAAATTGCATATAGTATAAGGATTATGAAAGTTGATTGTACTATTAAAAAAATAAAAAGTTAATTATATACAATGACAACCAAAGCAAAGTTTATTATATTTTCATGCACAATTTTCCCTGATTACTTACGTCATTTGACATGTAATTATCCATTTTGAACATTTGACATATAGTGGTGTAGTGTAATTATTTGGCATGAATCCATCCATCAAGAAACAAGCAATTTTATACACATAGCAAAGAGTTTTATCTACACGTATGCATAACATGTTCTGCAAGTTCTTCATGTTTGTAAGCAATATATGTTCGTAATTAAGATTTGTCATATATTATCCCATCATGATATTGGTATAAAGCTCAAACATGTCATGGATGTAAAGTCATCGCATAATAATTGTTTTAGATACACATTTGTTCGTTTTTCTCATTTATACTATTGCAAGGTATGTATGCATATTTATGTCATTATATTTTTACACCTGTCATTTGCAATTCATATTATATCACTCTTATCGAAGACTCATTTCACAATTACGTCTGTTGTGTTCAATAAAGTCCATTTAAAAAACATAGTCCTGAAATTTTAATATTCAATCACGGGTGATTCAGTATACAGTCACATGTGACTTGTAAAAGCATCACACGTGAATTACAAAAATGTCACTCCGCCCAAATTTTTAAAAATTAATCTAGACCATTGATGTCATTGATCTAAAGGCTAAAATTAGTCTCTTAGGACTATGAATTAATTATGGACTATATTGAACAATCTTCTACAGACGTAATAAAACATGTAAGGTTGCTCTCGTAAATTATCAGTCATCTATAAGTTGAATATATAGTCCCGTTACACATATGCATATTAGATTATACATGCATTAATCGTTTACCGCATTTATACTCTATTGTGGTGTAAGCATCTTATGACATACTATAGTTTGACCTTTCTCTCTGATGAAGCAAGAGAAATACGGTTGAATCAGTATATATTAAACATTTTTGAATTACTAAGCACCGATTATTCTGCATTGATATCTTTTCTCACGCCTGTATGATAAACAATCATATCTTATATTATTCTAAAATAAATAACTATGAAAACAATTACTTTTATTGTTTATTTGAATTTTTTATCAAACGTTATACCATATCAATAACTAATACTATGTTTGTTATAAAGGTGCGGAGAAGATAAATGAGACCATCATTTCATTATCATCTAAAAAATGTTTGTTTAACACGAGGGAAAGGAAAAAAACATTAAACCGTGAATTTTATTGATTCGATTATATCATTTTATGTTCCACCAACTACCTATGTTTCATGTTCATTTCACATGTAAATGAAATTGAGATCGACTAATACACATAAACTATATACATCTTAACTTCAGAATGCACGAACGTTACAATTAATGATCATAAACATAATTTAGTAGCCTTAACGTACTTTTAACTTATAAGTTCCTTAAAAATTAGAATAATATATTTTTATTTTTCTAGAAAAGTATGTTTTTTTGTCTTGGTATTTTACGATACTTTGGTATTTAAAATGTTCATAAAGTGAAAACAATACAATTAACTTTAACATACATAATTATTATAAATAAGCTATGTTTTTTACAGGGGTTTATACTATTGAGTAATATCTTGCATCGGAAGAGTATGACTTTATAATGAGCTTAATAAGGGTTACGAGTTACTTAACTAATTGTTGTTGTTTTGAGTTGAAGCCCTACAAACTTAACATGGTATCGGAGTCATGTCTAGGGATGGCAAAAAAACCAACATCCGACGGGGATCCCAATCTTCGACCCTGATTTGACCGGGGAATTCCCGAGTTAATTGGGGACGGGGATGGAGATTCCCGAACTTAGAAACGGGGATGTGGATTCTGCTCAGTTCCTGAGCCTATATCCGACCTGAACCCGCATACACACATATATTGTAACGCCCTTTTTTTCCTTTTTAAAGTGTTCAACAAGGAAATAACCACAATACTTTATTAAAATAGGGTAACAACCAGCACATGTAATATAAAAATATTTTTCCCTTGATGTTGCACAAAACTTTCAAACTTGTCCACGTGGAAGCCTCATCGGTCACAAATCCTAAAAAGAGTAAACAACGGAATGAATGAGCTAGAAGCCTAGTGAGTAACTCCACAAAGTACTTAAATGATAATAATTAACGTGTAAATGTAATTTCATCAAAGTATGTCACTCAGACCTCTATTTTGCCACTCAGGTATCTCATTGCCACTCGGGCATCTTATTTACCACTCAAGCATCTCATTTGTCACTCAGACATCTCATTACCACTCAGGCATCTGTATAACACAATACATATAACATATACAACACATATATACAGTTATAAGCAACATCACAGATATTTATATCATCATTATGGACTCATAATTTTCT
>JAUEJL010072625.1:0-16371 GCA_032274825.1 Drosophyllum lusitanicum | reverse complement strand
GAAATAACATCAAAATATGTACATGAACTAGTTCGGTGGTCGTCGCCATTGGAGTAGCCGTCGGAGTGGTAGTTGTTTGACACAAATGGTTGATTATTTGTGTCTAAGACCACAAGCAGATTCGGTATTTGTGTGTTACCGTGAGTCAAAAGAGAGACGAGGTTGGCGTCAAGACTAAGGCGATGCGTAGCACAATCCCCCAACCCAAATCAACCCAAATGTCACATCACAGCCGTATCAGTTTTTTTTACTTTTTCCTTCCCAACCCAAATCGACAGAAAACCCAAGTAGCACCCTTCCCAAATCAACCCAAACAACCCAAATATTTTCTCTCTCTACAAAAAAAAAAGTGGATCTTTGGGTTCGCTCGGGTTTACAAAACCGAAATGGAGAAAAGGAAGGTGTACCTGAATGGCTAGTAGGGGTGTTCCCATGAGACCCAAATGAACCCCAAGGTGTTCGGGTTTACCGCTACGAATGACCTAAGGAGACGTATGTTGTAGGTAGGGCCCATCCAGGTTTTTTAACAATGTCAGGGTGTCTGATTAGATAACATGAAGTCTGTGTTGGTTGAAAGTAATTGGACCACCCCTTTGTATTATTCTTTAAGATAGTGACAGACTCAAGATTTCTGCAGAGATATAACACAAATTATATATGATGTTTGATAGAAGTTTTGAATGAATAATTTAAATAATAAAAATTACCATTTTAATTTTAATAGTGATCTATTATGTTACAAGATATGATTATTTAAAAAGACAACGTTTAAAAGAAAATGTATTAGGGTAAAATAGTTGACGTTTCATTCGAATATACTTTAAAGTGAAATAATTCAGCAGTGTTATAGTGTTCTTGTATTTCATTCAACATATACCTTGTATAAAGGTAATAATCAAACGCGCAGAATACTATACGGTTTCAACATTCAACACTGAGTGGCCGGTTCCACTTGGCTTACGTATTCTCGACAAGGTGTGGTGAGCTTTAATCTAACAGGTGAGATTTATAGAGTTACACGAGAGCATTTGAAAGAGCTGTATGTGAAAATAATTTGTAAAAATAACCCACTCTAACTTTTGATGGAAAAAGTGATTTTGATAGGAAATTAACAACGAATCAACTTTTGTGATAATAAGATTCTTGTAGAGTTTTTTTTATGAAAAATGGATTTGCTTTAGTTTGTTTCCAATGGCCATGGTTATTCACTCTTGGTAATTTTAGTAGGATTTGACATACTCACATTATAATAAGTTTTAATATAAAATTAATTAATGCTTAACTAGAATAGAATTATTAAATTATTATTTATTGATCATATGATTCTTGTTTTAAAAAAAAACCGCTCTCTGCATGGGACCAGTCTTAAGAATACACTAGTTTTTCGGAGGTTGGGTACGAAAGAGGTGGCCGGTGATAAGCATTGGCGGAAAAAGGTTGTCTTCTCCGGCGATGGAGGCGGTGTTAAGCAGAGACCGACAAAAAGGAACAAGAAGAGAAGCGGTTGTCATGTCGTCGGTGGCAACGATAGAAGCAGTAGTAAGCAGAGATGGAGAAAGGCTGTCATCTCTGGCGAAGGTGGTGGTGATGGAGGCGGTATTAAGCAGATGCGGAGAAAGAGGAGCAAGAAGAGAAGCGGTTGTCTTGTCATCTCTGGCGATGAAGGCAGTGGAGATGAGAAGCGGTTGTCATTAATTTGGTTGTCTTCTCCGTCTCCGTGCGACAAGCAGTTGTCTCGTGTGACATTTTAGCGAACACTTCGCATGCGGGGATGGAAGTAATAGTGAACTGGTGTAAATAAATACTAATTATAAGAATATGCTAAACTACAAATCCGAGGTGATAATTAAAAAATCGTGTTCTAAATATGATGCAAGTTCAGACCATATATATTTTTAGCATATTAAATGTACAATGGTAAACAAAATTCATTATAAAGTTGAAAAGATTTGGTAGAAGCCATACGAAGATGAAGATGAGTGCTTTAACCACTGGTTACTCGATGAAGATGACTGCTTTCTCAAATTTAAAGGACGTTGTTGCGATCAGAGGAGATTGATTCAGTATGGAAGATCAAAGCAGATCGATTCAAATTAGATCAAGGTGCTGCGCTGCGGTCAGAAGGGATCAATGGTTTTTTTCTGCTGTGAATTTCTTTAAAATCACCATTGATTTTGCTTGGGAATGGAGAGGAGATCGATTCAGATATTGATTTGACTTGAAATTTATACAACATTAACCATATCAAAAGGTCAAAAAGGTCACTCGATAATATTTGTTCGAGAGGTTTTATATCCTTGTATTAGCACCCGCTAAAATGGGCGGGACGTGTTGGATTGGGTAACAGGTCAAATTGGGCTCGGATCAACCGGTTGCTTAAAAAGTAATTCCATTTTCAAAAACCAATTAGTTTTAAAATAAAACAATATGCCCCATACTCAAAACTCAAGCTCAAAAAAATAATTTTTAAATCCCAACTTGAAAACCCATATATACTGAAGGCCTGAAGCTACATATTTCAAGCTCCACTTGCAATTTAATTAACCAAATATTTCCAAATGTAAGATACATATTTCCAAACACATGAATATATATGGATAATAGTTTGTATCACCTACCGAAAACATTATATAAATTTTAACTCACCAAATAAAATCAAAACATAAAGCATTTCTTCTTTTTCTTACATATCCTCATCTATGCATGTAAAAGAATAAAATTAAAAACCAATGAATAATAAGTTAATAACATATAACTATATAAACGTAAAAAGAGATAAAAACATTTACAAATTTATTTAAAAAAACCTTAATAGTTGCCGGTGTTAAGTGTAAGAATCAATGCTTTAATATCTTATCCAATTTCTTCCTCAATTTCGTCTTCGTCCAGATGCGTTGAAAAAGTTAAAGAAATGTAAGTAATATATATGTGTGTGTGTGTATATATATATATATATAAATGAATTAAACTTAAATTACCAAAAAAGAATAAATATAATACCTTCCCAATCAAACAACCAATCACGGGTACATAACATCGCCTCGACGTTTGATGATAATAGCGAACTTGGATATTTGTTTATTATCCGACCTCCAATACTAACCAATGATTCGGAAGAGAAGGTGGTGATTGGGATGCTCAACATGTCACGAGCCATAAGAGCCAATTGAGAACACTTTCCTTGATTATCCTTTCAAAATTGCAAAATATCAAATTCTGTCTCCTATTAAGTTCGGGTTCCTCTAAATACATTTGAAATTGATTCCTATTTGTCCCAACCATATTAAATTCACTTTCAAAAGACTCAAATCCATCCAAATCATCCAAAGGATCAACACCATCATTTAAACTTCCCCCATAATGAAGAATCATGTATCACATGGGAAAGAATCTCGTAGTCGTTGTATAACTTATTCAAGCTAACAAGGATATCTTCCAATTTCTTTTTACGTACTACATTCCTCATGGCAAGTTTCAAAAAACAATATTCAACAAGCTTAAACGTAAACCGTGGATCCAAGATTACGGCAAAAGATAAAATCACACTATAAATTGTAGAAAATCTTTCTGCAAGCTAGATTAACATAATCGTTAAAATCAATGAGATAATGATGAAAATTACACATTGATTCTTTGGTAAGTAGGAGGAAATAATAAGAAGAATTTCTCATTCATTAACTCCAAAATAAAAAATAAATTAAACATACAACAAAAACTAAACATGTATTACAATATTAACTATTTGGTTGTTTTGATATGGTTTATACGCTTGATAGAGAAATTGATTAATCGAGTCCTAAAGTACATAGAACTCAAATAGAAGCTTATAATCGACAAATCGAGGGCTCGTGGCTTGATTCAACAACTGAAAAATAGGAATCATGTTTGTTTCATGAGTTCTTGATCATTCAATTCGTTATCTATTTTCTATGACCGTCAACTGTTCGATTTTGAGTTTTGAATCGTTTGAGACGAATCATTCTTGCATTTCTTAAGAGTAGAGACCGGTAACAACCAACTGATTGAATCGTTATTTGTTTGTGGATCACGTTCTCCTAGAAATTACCCATCGTTTTTTGGAATCATGGCCCCCCACTCACCTTTACCAATCGAGATGAGAGACCAGGATCACACTCTCCTGGAGAATAGAGGACAAAGCTCGTAGCCTAGCAGAACCTAGTAAGTTGGATGTTGGGCCAGAAAATGATGCCCTCACTCACCTTGCTGCCTAAGGCAGCTTACCCATGGCTTGGGCCGGCTCTTTGACTACATGTTTAATGGATATGCGAAGTTTAAAGATGGGAATTTTCTTTTTGTTTAATTAAGTAAATCTTTGTTTTCGGTTAGGGTCAAATAAATTTTTAATTAGATTATGTTTTTTTAATAAAAATGTTTTTATGATTACATTTCGATGTGTTGAATGTGGACGTGAAAGTGATATCTAGAGGTGATGTTAAGGGGAAGTTTTTAACAAAATTATACAATATTTTCTTTACTTATGATTTACTGTGGTTTTTAGGGTTGAATTAAATATAGGGTAGGGATATAGAGAGAAGTGTTTTATAAGAAGAGTAAAAGGTAATATAAACAAATCCTATGAATAGCTAAGAAACTTTGCAAAACAAGAAGATTCGAAGAAAATGGTTTTTGACTCAAATGGGTTTTTACGAGAAGAATACAGAGCTTGTTCTTGAACTTGATTTTTCATACTTTGATATTGTTTCCAGGTTATCTTGAACCAATTCAGCAAGGAATTGGCTCTGATACCAATTGAAAGTCCAAAGATGTGATAAGAGATGAGTAAGTAATGTGATTCTTGTATGAACACAGTAAGAACACAAGTATGAACAATCTATGAACACTTTGCAAAATGAGAGCAACTTCTCTATTGTATTTCAGTTAATCAGCGTATGGCAAAGGTTACCTTGCAAACTAGGTTTGCAAGGGTTTAAATACAATGAGACACTTGGGCCTCCAAGCCTTTTTGGCTTGCACACTAGACTAATATGGGCTAAGCCCTTACAGGAATATCTAGTCTAATACAAATGGACAATTACAATAATAAGGTAGATTACACAAGGCCTACTAACATATTTTAGACTAACAGTGGATGTTAGACAATGATTAGACGTATAACATACTTCATGAATTGAACAATGCTTACATCTTTTCCATCATAATTAATATTGATATCATTATGTATTGTTTACAAATTTTCTTTTCTTACGTCTATTTTTAGCCTATCATATTATGCATGTGTTAAAAGTTATGTTTTAAAAATATCACGTGTTTATACATAGGTGAATAAGCTAGACATGACAATCTTATCTAATGAGATACTGTACATTCATCATTAGGAACTTGTTGTTTGAGGTACTCAATTAATAATTTTGCAATAATAAAATACTTTCTAAGTGTATTAATTTGTTACAAAATTTTTTATAATTTCATTTTATTTTCATATAGTTAACAGATTTGAACTTTGAAATTGGAAGGTAATATATATGACCTCAAAAGTCAAATCATTTAGTTTTTCCTTTTGTAGAATTGTGGGATCATGGTATATTACAATGTGTAAAAAAATATGCAATCTTTAGAGACCTTATAAGGAATTTAAGCGGTAGAAGCAAACGCAAAATCATTTTACAAATTCTATGACCTCTGCAAGTTTATGTATATACCATATCATAATGGAGTATAAATATTTATATTGTTACGACGTTTCATACGTTATCAAAGCAAATGTCATTTCAGTTAAGAATGTTGGAGATATTATGTATATTCCCATAATGAAGCAAATTCATTCCGATGAAAGACTTTAATTTAAGTTTTAAGGAAGAAATTTTCGTGTGATGGTTTGGTTTTGGTGTGACGATTAATAAAAGTCACGTTTAATTATTATTTCAAGTTAGATTGTTTTTTGGACTTCTAGTTTTTTTACATGAAATGTTGTATGTACTTGTTTCTTGTACCACAAGCAAAATGGCTTAAACGTTCTTCTTTGTAACGAAAGATAACCTAACAAGTAAAACTATTTTAATATAGTATATAAAATAGTACCGTAGAAAATATGAAATTCGTCTTAATCTCAAGATTCGAAAAGTCAATAAATAATTATGTTGTTTGATTAGATATTCTTTGTATGGACATAATTATGTATGTTTAAATTATTTTATATATTTTATTTATACTTTATTACACGTTAGATGTTTAAGGTTTTTTTAAACTTCCCTATACGTGCACAAGTTATTCAACTAGTTATTGTTAAAAGAGTAAATTACATTTTTGGTCCCTGGGGTTTGTTCAAAATAACAGTTTTGATCCCTGGATCCTAGAAGTTACGTGTTCAGTCCCTCCCGACCCGAACCTTCATTTTTGGTCCCTACTCCGTTAGCAAATTGTTAACTATTAATAAATGACCGTTTTACCCTTCTTTTTAGTCCCTCAAGTTTGTAACTATTTTTAGTTTTGGTCCCTTAATGATTTTTTATTTTAATCATAAATACTTATTTAATTAATCATTTATTACTAATTATATTTAATTTAATATTATTAATACAACTAAACTAACCTTAACTAAATATATCATGGATTACTATCATGTTTGCAACATAGATTCGATTTTGTCTCGCATCTAATTTAAGGCTATAAACGAACTCAATGTTATAAACTATTTTTATGTATGTTTATTTAAACAAATGAATACGAACTATTGTCTCGTTTAAGTTCATATATATATATACACCACATACACACCACACACACATGTGTGTGTGTGGTATGTTTGTTAATATTTAATGATGTTGGTTTTGCATTATAATACAATTTTATATGCATTTGTTCATTACTTCATTTATGTACGTTTGTATTTAAACAAACGAAAAAAAAACTAATTTTATAAATGAAAGAACATGAGCACAAAAATTTGTTTGTTTATTAGTTCGTGTTTGTATGTTTATTTAGCTTAAAAAACAATCGGACACAAACAAGTCCATTAAGATGTGTATATTTGTTTCATTTTAAAAATATGGGATGTGTGCTCGGTAAGAGAGCCGCCCTAGATCATACCTTAAACCACCACACCCGTCGTCGCCGGAATGGTAAAGAATCCTCAGCTACACAAAAATGTCGAGCAGGTGGTGTCCTTGGGTGGAATTAGGGGTAACAGAAAGGATGGAGTGGTTGACAGGATCCGTCAATCCGTCGGCAAAGTTCCGGCGCCGGACCGCCGTAGACCAAAGTGGGTGTATGCTTTGAAGACCGCTCAAGGGTGGCCGTCATGGTTGTGTGATGTTGCTGGTGATTCCATTAAAGATTGGACACCTCGTAGTGCCAATAGCTTCGAGAAAATTGATAGGGTAAACCCTAGAATCGTTAAATTTCGTATTACGGATTTTCAGTTCGTGTTAATTATTTTATGATCGTTGAATTTGTTGATTCCGTATTACGTGTGTGTGTATGTACGTATGTGTGTATATATATATGTATTTAAACGAACAAACGAGACAATAGTTCATATTCATTTGTTTAAATAAACATACATAAAAATAACTTATAACATTGAGTTCGTTTATAGTCTAAATTAGATAAAAGACAAAATCGAATCTATATTGCAAACATGGTAGTAACTCATGATATATTTAATTAAGGTTAGTTGAGTTGTATTAATATTATTAAATTAAATATAATTAGTAATAAATGGTTAATTAAATAAGTAAACATGATTAAAATAAAAAATCATCGAGGGACCAAAACTGAAAATAGTTACAAACTTGAGGGACTAAAAAAGAAGGGCAAAATGGTCATTTATAAATATTTAACAATTTGCTAACGGAGTAAGGACCAAAAGTGAAATGAGTTCGGATCAGAAGGGATTGAACCCGTAACTTTTCGAATCCAGAAACCAAAACCGTTATTTTAAACAAACCATAGAGACCAAAAATGTAATTTAGTCTTATATTTATAATAAACATAACCGTCATGACATAAATAAATATAATAATAAACACATGCCATGATTTACAGAGATCAATCTTGCTCCTAAGGATCAATGGATTGAATGAGCTTGTGAGCAGCCGAAAGCTGTTCCATCAACGATAACAAATGGGCACGGTATTCATGAACCTGATCCACGGTTTCGGCTTCAAGATCACCCAGCTGCGAGCAAAGTCGCTCCTCTGCATCCTCTGCAACATGCGCTCTTTCACACAGTCTTTCCAGTTCAATCTTCATCTTCTCCTCTCTTTGGAGACTCTTAATTAACTCTCTATCCAGCTCTTCGTTTCTCCTCTTCAATTCCTCCATTTTTAAGCTCCAATTGGTGTGTTTTTGGTTGTTTTATTTATAGACCATATTTAACAAACCTTGCTTGTAGTTGTAGCTAAAACTTGATTTCTTTTTAAACCCCGATCGACAACGTGTGGTTCATGGTGATCGAGATATTACATATTTTGAGTTTGAGTGGGTTATTATGCTAATAAATAAATAAAGTTTGAACACTATAGTTATGAAATACTGTTATCTGCTAGAAGCTCTCTCTCTCTATCTTTCTAACTTCTCATGCTTTGAATCCTGTAGAATTTAGCATAAACACCTTCAGATGCTGCGACCAGATCTGAATGGGTACCCATTTCTACCACTTTACCTTTCTCCATAACAACTATGGTATCCGAGTGTACTACAGTCGATAGCCTGTGTGCCACAGTAATCTGTGTGGTTTTTGAACCATCGATTCCATTCTGGTTTATTGATTCCATTGCCATCACAACCGCTCTTTCCGACTCTGCATCAAGAGCACTCGTTGCCTCATCAAGAAGCATGATTGCAGGCCTCTTTAACAGACTTCTTGCAATTGCAATCCTCTGTTTCTGTCCTCCAGAAAGCTGACACCCTTTTTCTCCAACCACCGTGTCATATCCGTCTGGTAAATTGCTTACGAATTCATGAATGTTTGCTTCTTTTGAAACCTCGATGATTTCGCTTTCTGAGGCTGTTTCTGTTCCGTAACATATGTTGTTTCTGATCGAGCAACTAAACAGCAATGGTTCTTGTTGGACTAAGCCGATCTGCTTCCTTAAATTTCTCAAATTGTACTGTGTTATGTCTCTCCCATCAATCAAGATCAGTCCTTTTGATGGAAGATAGAATCTTAACAAAAGGGCTAAAACAGATGACTTTCCTGCTCCGCTTGGTCCAACTAGAGCCACCTTTGACCCTGCTTCGATCTGCAAGCTAAAATGATCAAGTATCTTTACTTCAGGCCTTAACGGATAACTAAAATCGATATTTTGAAACTCGATTTCTCCTATGATTCTTTTAGAAGGTGGGTTCTCGGGTTCGTCTGGTTCAATTTGTGTTCTTCTGTCTAGAGCTTGAAACACAGGAGTTAATACACTGACAGCTGATATTACAGTTGGGATTAGAGTCCATAGCTCGGTGATTGAGGGCACTGTGAGCGAGAAAATCTGGTAGGCACGAATTCCGTTCTCGAAAGATGCTTGCTTTTTTTCAACCAAGATTGTTGAATACCATAAAGCAACTGCATGAGCAATGTTCCATAAACAAAGGGAGACACCTTGAATGAATCCATACCATAAACTTTGTTTTCTGCTGTTTTTTAGTGGTGAATCTAACGACATTTTAGCTTTCTTTAGTATGTGTTCTTCGTGACAGAAAGAAGCAATGGTTCTTATGTTGGTTGCTGACTCGGAAGCAAGTGCAACCAATTCTGAATGTGCTGCAGCAGTGTCTCCTGAAAATCCTTTGGCAGATTTTCCTTGAATGAGACCACCTATGAAGTGACATGGCATCACAGCCCAAGCTACCAGAGCCATTCGCCAATTAACATACAGGCTAACCCCAGTTGCTATTAATATTGAAGAAACACATTGCACAATGACAGCCATACGGTCGGATATTATGGTCTTTACTGTGGATGTTTCGTTTATGATCCGTGAGGTTAGGGAACCAACACTGTTCTCCGGCTTGTCAAACCATGCTAATTCATTGCGTAGTACAGCTAGAAGATATTAAAAATCACAACATTTTTGTCAGTTTTTACATAGAATAAAGGTGGGAAATGGGTGGGTCTGATAGAAATCAGCATCTGAGGTTTAATACATTAAAAATACACTTTGACGGACTCCCTACCAGTTTAATCCATTTCATTTCTTGATTTTACCCGTTTGACCTACTACGGACAAAATATAACCCAGATCAACCTTTTGATATAGAATATAGTGGCATGAATGCAGTACCTGAATATAAAGCTTGTCGAAGATTTGTCATTGCTTTTTCTCCAATTACTCCATAAAAGTAATGCTGCAAAGTGTGGCTGAAGAGTGAAAGCAAACCAATTGCAGAAAACAGCAACGAATACCATCCGACTTTCTCTTTAGCTCCACTCTTATAATATGCAACTCCTATTGTTATAATAAAGAAGCCGAAAACAGGTTTTGAGATGCCAGAAAACGCAGCAGCAAAAGAGCCAACACCGATCTTTACAAACTCTTGGTTGTTCAAACCAAACCAGATTCTGAAAAATATATCCTTTTTCACACTTTCATGATCATCCTGTTGCTCTTGTCTGGGACTATCTTTAAAGATTTTGTTAGTTTCTATAGGCTTATCAAGTTGCTCGAGTTCTGCAGAAACCTGTTGATCTGTTTGCTCTATCTCTTTGACAGGATTTACAGAACTGTGAAACAACATACTTTGAATCAGTAAAAATCTTCTGTCCATCTAGAATAGAAGACTGAATTTTGACCCATTTACCTAATAGGTTATGTTTGAGCTCTAATGAGTCAAACAAGTAAGATTATAAGGTTAGATAGAAATGAACCGGGAAGAAAGTCGCCGGAATTTTATTTTTAATGCATGCAACCTACTAAGTCATTTTGTTCAAAAAATAAATTACTATTGAAATAATATCATGTTGCAATCGTATATGGGACTTGAATTGTTTATAATAAGTTTTAATTCAAAGTGTTTGTAGGTTAACCCGACCCGACCCGACCCACTCACCAACCCATTACTACCTATTGCACTGACACTAATTGTTTATAAAAAACCCATTTTTTAAACAAAAAAATGTTTCAGTTCAACCCAACCGGCCCCATTTTGACCCATGCCAAAAAAAAGACCCTTTTTACAACAACCCATTTGACCGATTATGCAACCTTCCATACCCGCCATTTTGTAAAGATGCTAGCTAATAGCCTTATACCTACCTCGATTTGCCATCTGTGGTGATATTCTGCATGTTAAATAAGTTGCTGTAAAACTCGCTGGTGTTCAGCAACTTACTGTGTGTTCCCATTTCTGTGACTTGTCCATTTTGTACAACTACAATCATGTCTGCGTTAACAATTGTAGACATCCTGTGTGCAATTAAAATAACCGTTCTTCCTGTCATTGCACTCTCAAGTGCGTCCTGAACCAGTTTTTCAGATTCTGAATCAAGTGCACTTGTCGCCTCATCAAGCAAAAGAATTGGAGGGTCTTTCAATATGGCTCGTGCAATAGCAATTCTCTGTTTTTGTCCACCTGATAACTGTACACCCCTTTGTCCTACCTTTCATTTAGAAGGTAAGTTCCATGTCAGCATCTATGTATATGTGGAATATCCACATCAGCATCTATTTTTAAAACTTGTTATTAAGTTTATGAAACTTACATCTGTTAAGTACTGATTTGGGAGTTGGGATATGAAAGTGTGTGCATTTGCCATAGTTGATGCTCTCTCGATCTGTTCATCGTCTGCATCTTTGTTTCCTACCTTCAAGTTGTCCTTGATTGTGCCCGCAAAGAGTGCTGGCTCCTGTGAAACAGCTCCTATATTTTTCCTTAAGAACTTTATATCAAGATCCTTGACATTGTGGCTGTCAACGAGCACTTCACCTGGCCATCACAAGTGAATTAGGTCTATTTTCTGTAAATGTTCTTAGCACCCTATGATTTGAGGAGGCAAAATGGGCGGTCAGGTAACAGGTCAAAACATTATCCACTCTTTTTTCTTTTTGAAAGTTCTATGAATTGTGTTGAAAATGACTAAAAATTGTTTTCTTACAGTAATTTTCAACCTATTTGACACATCAGCGATAAAACAACCTGGTTTGACTCATTCATATGTAAATGGTTAGAAATTGCCACCTTTACCTATATATTGCATTAATTATTTGAATAAAATAATTTATGAGGTTTTATGTATTAAAAATATACTTTGGATGACCTTTAGAAAAAATAACTCGATTCGACGCGTTCATATGTGAATGGGTTGAATTTGCCTCCTCTACGTATGATGGCAGGAATGGATGCAAACCTTTTTCAGGATCATAAAATCTTGGCACTAAAGAAATGATGGTGCTTTTCCCGCACCCGCTACTACCCACTAAAGCCACAATCTTTCCTGCAGGGATGGTTAATGAGAATCCCTGAAGGATCATTTTCTCAGGGCGTGACGGGTAAGCAAAATGCACCTCTCGAATCTCGATATTTCCACTAATCTTTTTAAGTTTTTCCCCTTTTGAATCATAACTTATAACAGATTTCCTCTCAATCACCTCAAACACTTCTTTTCCTGCAGCTCTTGCCTGATTGAAGATTTGCATATCTGGGGCTGCATATGTGATTGATCTGATAGGAGACAATGAAATACTTACAAGTAATAAGAATATGCATTTTGCATAATTTTGACTTGTCTACTTATGAATGGGTCGATTCAGGTTATATTTTATTTCCAAACTGGTAAAATCAGAAAATTCAATAAAAGGAAATTGGTCAAATGAGTCTCGTAGGTCGAAGCTGGTCTAAAGTGTATTTTCAATGCGTAAACCTCCTAAATTAGGTATTTAGGTTGCTAATGCAAATTTATTATTCTGGTAATCACATTCGACACATTAATTGTATATACATAAATTAACCATTTTGGACAAAAAGTGTGTCAGTTGAATACAAAACAACCCATTTCAAACCGTACCAAAAACTACAAATTTTGACTCGAACTAGTTTTGACCCGTTACTCAACTTGCAAACCCACCCAATTTGCCATAACACTTGTTTACATATATGGATTTAGTAAGGTATGAATGTGATTATTTGGTTCTTACATGGCTCCAAAGAGTATGCTCATTACTGCAGCTATAACATCACCTCCCTGAGCTCTTTTGGCTACTACAACAATGGCTCCAATCCACACAATAAGAGCCCATGAACAAAAGGTTACTGTTTGAAATACGCCAGTTCCAACTCCTTTAATCAATGCTTCTCCTTTGCTAACAATTAATTGTCTCTGCATGCATTCTGTGAAAGATTTTATTGCAGAATTTTCTCCAACAAACGCAAACACTGTTCTAACCTGGGAAACTGTCTGCAAGGAATCAAAGTGAAGTTTAAAACACTTTAGGATTGAACAAGCTTACCTGTTTACTTATGAATTTGTCATTTTGACCCAACCCAGCTGACTAAATGCAACCCGTATAAAAAAGCTACTCGTTTTGACCCATTATCCAACTCGTTTGCCTTTCCTAATTTGCTGCCTCTAGACATCTGTGATCAGAAGGTTAAGCATTTACCTGTTCCACCATTGCTGTGGCTTCTGCAAGGTAAGTTGCTTTTGTGGCTGATATAGAGTTCATTTTCTTTGTATAAGTGGCTCCAATTATGAGAATCAAAGGAACAACCACCAAGGTAAGCAACGATACTTCCCAACATGCTATAAAAGCTATTATGACTCCAGTAAAGAAGGTTGCTAAACATGATAGAAAATGACCCAACTGCATGTGTACATTTACAGATATTCTAATTAAGCAACCATATATGGGTGACGTATATTCAAACCCTAAATGGTTTTCACTTACATGATATAAATTCCAATTTTGCTTGCATGAAACAATAACATACCAGTATAAGTAGGTATAGCTATTTCGGCCCATTTACTAAACGAGTAGATATGGGTGAAGTATAAAAAATATTAGCTTCATAGGAAACGGGTCAAATGGGTTAAAAATCTCCTGAAATGTATTTTAATACATGGAACATCTTGATTATTTTGTTTGTAAAATAGACCATTACTTGAACAGTATTTTTTTTGTACCGCTCAAATTCGATACACTAATTATTTATAGAAGTAATTTTTTCTGTCGCTCTTACCTGTTTTGGCTCGAACAAAAGTATACTAGTTTGGATCCCACCCTGTAACTTTCCTGCCCCTAAGTGTAAGTGTAGACAATTACCTTCTCACCAATAGCGTCTTGTATTACACTCATGTGGTTACTAATACCAGTGATGATCTTTCCATTTGTCAATTCTGTATCAAAAGCACCAATTTCTTGTTTAAGAACCGCTTTCAGGTAAGCAAGTCTTAATCGCGTAACTTGCCTCTCACTTGTATACATCCATCCTCCAACTTCTGCATAACCCAAACCACACATCTTAAAGCACTATGCATCTTTAAATGGCAAATTGCATTAGAAGGTAGCCAACTTTGGTTGTTACCAAATTTTTATGCCACATACAAAAATCCTGAAAAGATTCTATTTAAGATATTTATCTTTCCATTATCGCCATGGTTTTTTCTTGGATTATTATCAAAAAAATTTGGAAGTCAGAGCTTCTCTATCAAAGCTTTTTGGTTCCCTTTTCCTTTGTTTTTTTCCTTTTAAGAGAAAACAAGAATATGGTATCCACAATAGAAATTTGACCAAAGATTGTAATTACTAGTACTTTTACCTATAACTCCAGCAGGAAATGTAGCGAAAGCCATGTACCATACAAACGGTATAACCTGATCAAATTAAACCAAAACCAGATTGTTACATGAGATCCTTTATAAGAGTCGCAAAAACACGACAAAAATGTTTAAGGTTAATCGATTATATACCTTCTTGAGGGCTTTAACCATAGCAACATCATCATCTATATTGTTACCAAACGCGTCTATAGCTTTACCTAACAGCAGATAACCAAGAGGCTGTGCAAGCCCATGAATAACTGAACCCAAAGATGCAAAAACCATTAGAGTGTAATCAAAT
Source organism: Drosophyllum lusitanicum (assembly GCA_032274825.1). Lineage (NCBI taxonomy): Eukaryota > Viridiplantae > Streptophyta > Magnoliopsida > Caryophyllales > Drosophyllaceae > Drosophyllum > Drosophyllum lusitanicum. Next base: position 1,342 of record JAUEJL010072625.1, on the reverse strand, counting down.
GCATCTGCATAGCTTAAAAGCTTGGAGAATGCCAATGGCTCATCATTCAAAATCGCCTTTTCATCATCTGTTATTTCCAATTTTGTGCTAACTCTCCTCATTGTACTAGCTGTTAACTGTCAAAGCATTTGATTTTATTTATATATATATAGTTTACATATATAATTTTATATCATCTATATATATTTGAATTAGTCATTAGTCACTTAATATATAAATACCCATCAGGGAATCATTAGTGCATATTCTGTGTAGCTTTGTAATATAAGAACATGGATTTTTTTTATATTTAAGCGTGCTTTGTATGTTTGTTGTGACAAGTTAGTTTTGATACTGCATAATATATATATATATATGGCGTTGTAATATAAGGACATGACATATTTATCAGGACATGACATATATATATAACAGTTGTTTTGTATGTATTGTTGTGTAAGGAGTCACAATGTGATTGTCTTATTGATGCATCAGCCGTCCTCGTGCAGGATATTCTTTGTGACAAAAACTGATATGCAGTATATGCTCGGCCTCCTTCCATTGTGCTTGTGGGGAACATAGGTTTATTTGCGCTTCTAAGGAATCGTAGCAAGTCGGTCTTCCGTTCATGGATTCCTTAAAGCAGATTGATCAATACTAGCTAGATCCGGCCTATATATTTAGGTGTTGTTTTGATTCGGTGCATTAGTGCTACTATGATCGCAGTTTTTTTGTCTTTAAATAAGGAGATCAATAAATAGTAAGTTAATTTTGAAGTGTTTTGGCATTAATGACCGAAATGGCATATTTGTTAGAAAAAGACACTCAAGAAAGAAATTGTTTCCCATCTTTGAATGATTAGTTTTGTCTAAAAATAAAAAACATGAGTACTCACTCATGTTTTTTTATTTTTATTTTTATTTTTATTGAATGAAAAGAATTTTGCTAGACTTCACCTCTAGCTTAGCTAGCTAATTCTCAATTTCTTCAGCTTAATTTTAATCCTATACAATTACACTGCATGTTTGTCTTAATTGTATGTGCAAACGTACGTCTAACATGGAATAATTAATGTTCTTTTAATTGCTTAATTAATTTAGTCCCATTATCACATAATTACATAAATAATGACAATATATATATAGGCAAAAATTCAAACGAGAACTGTTTTTCGTATGAGAACTGCAAGAATCAATCTTAGTCCTTGATTAAAAGTAATCAATGGCTAAAATTTTTTGGCGGCTCATTAATGGATCATTAATGATACATTAATGAGGGTTATTTCAGGAAAATCAAGCATCGCAAATTAATGACGGCTCACCCGGACGCAATTCACGGTTGGGTAAATATATAAATTACCAAA
>JAUEJL010072614.1:0-16373 GCA_032274825.1 Drosophyllum lusitanicum | reverse complement strand
GTAGATCGGGTGTGGGGAGCCGAGAGGGCTACCCGTCGGGTAGCAAAGGGGGGCCGTACCGGTGTGCTATGTTGAACCCGTCGAAGCCGACCTCTACCCGATTTCATCCGGTAGAGCTATACTTATGGACTTACAAGATAGGATAAAAATAAAAAAAACGATGAAATGTGGAATTTACCACAAGATGAAATATAAAATTTACTAATTCTTCTTCCTCATCTTCTATATTAACTTTGACAATTGTATTTATCTTGTTAGTAATAAGATAAATAAAAGAATACATCGTCTCTATCATAAATAAAACCTCTTGTGTATATAATGTAAACAAACCACCGATCTTTCCAAGTAAATGAAAGCCAACAAACTCACATGCTTTGCTCTCTTTTGCTCACCTGTTCATACTCACAAAAACCCTTCATTCTCCATTTTTATACTAACAATTATTTCTTAAATCATTTAAAATTGGGAGATTTAATTCAAGAAAACGCATTTAATAATCTCTACTTTTGGCGTCTTCCCTTTCATCTCCTCCATATATACTAACCATTCCATCCACCTTCTTCCGCAACTCTCTCTCTCTCTCTCTCTCTCTCTAAAATCTGCTTTAATTTGGTAGATTACACCGGCATTGCTATTTGAACTAATTCTTCTTGTTTGATTTCGTGTGGAAACACGAAGAACCCAATTGACACTGATGGGGACATTAGAGGGATTCTGTTCAATGGCAACTACTCTGCTTCTGCTTCTGGGAATTGTACCTTTGGCTTTAGCAGGTGGACATGACTATGGCGCAGCGTTAAGCAAAAGCATTCTGTTCTTCGAAGCTCAGAGATCCGGTTATCTTCCCGGTAATCAAAGAGTTAAATGGAGAGGAAACTCAGGGCTCTACGATGGCAAAGCCAATGGGGTAATGAATTCACATTTAAATTTCATATTTCTCGAACGAAGTTCAGATTTAATTAGTTCTTAAAATCCTAATAGGGTATTGATGGAAGTGATTAAACATTTGAAATTTTGTAGGTGGATCTGGTGGGAGGGTATTATGACGCAGGGGATAATGTGAAGTTTGGGCTTCCAATGGCATTTACGGTGACGATGATGTCGTGGAGCATAATCGAATACGGGAATCAAATGGGTGCGAGTGGTGAGCTTGGTCATGCAATGGATGCTGTGAAATGGGGTACTGATTATCTTATAAAAGCTCACCCTCAACCTCATGTTCTATATGGAGAGGTACCCTTTGATTATTTGTTTTTCTTTTCTTTTTTTTTATTATTATTTTCCCCCTCTTTTAGGGTCTTGTTTTGTTTGTTAAGCATCAGTTGCAGCTTGCATAATGTGTGTTTTGTTTTGTAATTATGCAAAAATCCATGGTTATTTAGAGTTGGTAGAGGTACGAACATTTTTATCTTATTTATTTTTATAAAACAAGATTAATTATATAATAATATTTGACGTCTCAGTTTTTATTAAACAAAACCGGACCGTAGAAAGAATTTGAAGCGAAAAAAGAATAAACATAACGTTACGTGATTTTTTGTGACAAGGGCAGTGATGTTGATTTTTCAAGTATAAGTTTGTGGGTCCTGTTTTTACTGGTTTAGAGTTTTAATCAACAACTACGCAGATTTAGTGCTAATAGTAGTTGATTATGGTATAATTAATGTTTTTACTGGTTATAAGAGTTATAATTAACAACTTATTGTAGGTGGGAGACGGTAACACAGACCACTACTGTTGGCAAAGGCCAGAGGACATGACGACTTCCAGATATGCTTATAGAATTGACCAAAATAACCCTGGTTCTGACCTTGCCGCAGAAACTGCCGCCGCAATGGCTGCCGCCTCCATCATCTTCCGCCGCTCTAACCCCGCTTATTCCCGGGAGCTTCTCACCCATGCGTACCAGGTAATTTTAGCCTCTTTCACCACTTTAAGTGAAAAGTATATGCATATAATAATGAAAACAATTAAAAAACTTACAGTGAATAAAAAGTAAAAATGATGTAGTCATAATTTAACAGAAAAGATAAAAATAAAGTAATAAACGGTGGATCGTGGTCATAGTAATTAGTAGAAGGCACATCTTGTTGAGCATCATGTGCACAATAAAGTCGACTAAGTATGTGGCAAAAAAAAAAGAAAAAAAGACAAGTAATCAAAAACTGTGAAGTAAGTAACCATGAACAATGCGTGTGTTAGTAAAAGACAGGCGTATAGTAGCAGAGCGGTTGGTGTGAAAAACAGTTTACGGTTGTTAACTTTATTGTTGTCTGGCGGGTAGTTGGCGGTTTAAGATAGCAGAGGGGGCTTCAGGCTTGGCCACTTTTTATAGTGTGACTGAGCATCATAGAATAGTCATTATATTCCCCCTTTCTTCTTTAGTCATTCTCCAGAGCTATAAAAATTTTAAAACATATAACTTTAATGCACAGTATTCCGAATATTTCAAGTACCTCTGTTAATTTACAAATTTAACTTCTAGGAAAAGGAATCACTTTTATATTTCCCTTCAAAAAAAAAAAAGAGTTAAGTTTTATTTTTTTTAAATGCGAAAGGAATCATTTGATAATTTGAATACCCCATTCGAGTAGTCATCCACCGACCACTTACGGAGACGGTAAATCATGTAACAAACGGTTAAATGGCATTCTATGATGACAAACTTGATTTCTAAATATTTTACTATACATTTCTTATTCTTAACTCCTAGAGTCTAATTACCGTTAAATGTTAATTAAAATTTATTTTGAACTCGTTAATATGTGCTGTTTCAAAGCAACATTTTTCTTTCTTTTTTAAGAATTTAAAAAAGTAGTATTTGAGGAATGGTTGTTGGTACAATATTTAATGCATTGGGTAAATAGTTAATACGCGGCAGGAACAAAAGAAAAAGGAGTGGCGATTATGTAATTTACAATCTCGGTCGCATGCTAATTTATTCGGCGCACATGTTGGGACGGTCCTAAATACTTTATAGGTATAATTGATGTGTAACACGCACAATGTGGTCTCACCGTACACATTTCCTCACCACCGTAGATCTCAACCCATCAAAAACAATCTAATTACATTTAATACCGTCGGTGGTGGTACCCAATCACGCCCCCACACACATCTGCATTTCCTATTCTACCCTTATTTGGTGTCACTAATCACATGTGTTTTTCTCTTCAGTTATTCGATTTTGCGGATAAATACAGGGGCAAATATGACAGTAGCATCACCGTGGCCCAGAAGTACTACCGATCTGTCAGTGGCTACGCTGTATGTGATCACAATCTCTCCCCCAACCACCAATCTTAACTGTCTTACCAACCGTTGACAAAATTACATGTTTACCCCTCTAATTGTTTCGTTTTATTCATTACGGGCAGGATGAATTGTTGTGGGCAGCTGCTTGGATGTACAAGGCAACAAACAATGACTACTACTTGGACTACCTTGCCAAAAATGGTGACGCTCTAGGTGGGACCGGGTGGGCCATGACCGAGTTCGGTTGGGATGTCAAGTATGCCGGGGTTCAAACCCTTGTTGCCAAGGTATTATAAAAGGCCTAAAATTTTTAAGAGACCCTACAAATTATTGGGTCATGTGCGGTTAAGCAAACCGCACAAGCTCAAACTGGCCCTCGTAATTGTAAACATGTAATTATAGTCGTTCGATGCGGACACATTTTTCACTGTTTTACAAAGAGTCAAAAAAGTGTTTCCACTCTAACTATACATGATTAGATTAGGATTTTAATAGGTTTGTATCCTTATTGATTTTTTGCAGTTTCTTATGAGCGGGAAAGCCAACAGCCATGCTCCTGTGTTTGGGAAGTACCAAGACAAAGCAGAATCTTTCATGTGTTCATGCCTTGGCAAGAGTAGTCAGAATGTTCAAAAGACTCCCGGCGGCCTAATTTATAGGCAAAGATGGAACAATTTGCAATTTGTCACAAGTGCATCTTTCCTTCTCACAGTCTACTCTGATTACTTGACATCTGCCCGAAGAGACTTACAATGTTCTTCGGGTAGCGTTGCCCCTTCCGAATTACTTGCATTTGCTAAGTCACAGGTCAATAAAGCTGCCCGATTTCACTTATTTTAGTTGTTTTTAAATTACAACCATTGTCTTAAAGTTGTCGGCTTTTATAGGTGGATTACATTCTTGGAGACAATCCAAGGGCAACAAGTTATATGGTTGGATATGGAAACAACTACCCACAACAAGTTCACCATAGAGGTTCATCTATAGTTTCGGTTAAGGTTAACCCAACATTTGTTAGCTGCAGAGGTGGTTACGCGACATGGTTCAGTAGAAAAGCGAGTGACCCGAATCTTTTAACTGGTGCAATTGTTGGTGGGCCTGATGCTTATGACAATTTTGCTGACCAAAGAGACAATTATGAGCAGACAGAGCCTGCTACATATAATAACGCCCCGCTTCTTGGTATTTTGGCTAGGCTACATGGTGGTCATGGTGGCTATAACCAACTACTTCCGGGTATTTTTCAATTTGGGTGCATTTCTTGTTTTATTTTGTGGTTACTTTTGATTAAACATGTTTTATATTGTTTGCAGTTGAAGTTCCTGTTGCTAAGCCAATTGCTGTTCAACCACAGCCTGATCCAGTTAAAGAGACTCCATTTTCAGGTAAATTTTAATCTTTTTAGATCAATTTGATCTTTTTTTTTTTTACTGAATGGTGTAGAAAATGGGAAAGTAAAGCTTACCCAGATTTCGAAATCTTTTTGAAGAAATTTTAATCAAAATTCTATCTTTACTTTGTTTAGCTCCAGTTACCATCAAACAAAAGCCTACAACTTCATGGGTAGCGAATGGGAAGACATACTACAGATACTCGGCTCTAGTAACCAACAGATCAGGGAAGACAATCAAGAACCTTAACCTATCGGTCTCCAAACTCTACGGCCCTCTTTGGGGTCTAACCAAGAGCACAAGTGGTTCCTATGGGTTCCCAACATGGATTAGATCGTTACCAGCAGGGAAAAGCATGGAGTTTGTGTACATTCATACTGCTTCACCAGCAGAAGTCTCGATCTCAGGCTATACATTGGTGTAAGTTATAAACACCAATGTGATCAGTAGACAAATGCTTTTGAGGTAAAATTCTCTTGTGCAGCTGTACAAGGAGCTACCAAGGGAAAGTGGGTTTTTAGATGTTATTTTTGGGTTAATTTAATGTCTTTAAAGGTGTGTAAGAATGGAGGAAGAAAGGAGTGAAGAGAGGGTTTAAAAGATGTGCTCATCCTCTTTCTCATCCTCTTTGATTAGGCATAGAGCATGGATTATATAGATTAGTGTTCATTGTTTTTACTTCAGATTGGTTTTTGGTAGTTGTCATCACTTGTTTGTTGGTGTGTTTTGTGGTGTAAATTTGGCAATGTTTGAAGCTCCAATATGAAAATACATTGTTGAAACGCATCTCTGTTTCTTGTTTTAATTACTTACAGGATAAAAAGTAAAACCCACCAGATGAATTTCGAATATACATATATATCGAGTTAAGTACAATATGGCACGTAAGTTTAATCCTCATACGGGAATGAAAACTATCTGAGTTCAAGTCTGATTTTCGTTACTAGAGATGCCTAATTGAACTTATGTGCAAAGCCAACTTTGTAATTTATATGATAAAATTTTATTTACTGCAAAAAAATATGTTATGACTTTATTAGAAATGTATGTATTATCATAGATAAGATATTTATTTTTTAGAGACTTGTCTATTATTATATATCAACTTCTTCTTCTTCTTCATTTTCTTTCACTCTATAGTTCACAACAGTATACAAATTTAAGCACTTACGCCCTGTTCTCGAGTTTAATAAGGGGAGAAAAGAAAATCATTTTCTTCTAAATCATCCTAAAATTGGGAGGAAAGATTTATGACCAAAATAAACCTAAACTTCCCCTCCAAATCCCTCTCTTTCCTTCCTTAAATTAAACTCAAGAACACCTTTTAGATAGATTCCCTTTCAAATCATTTCCTTTTCACTCTAAAAAAAAGTTGAGAACAGGGCGTAGAGGGCGGAATGGATGGGTTTTAGCTATGTGGTGACGCCCCACCGCGCTGTAGAAGGCGGCCTTCCCAATCCATGGCTTTGCGGTGGGAGGCAAACGGTGGTAGTTTCCACACCAAAGAAGCCAGTGTGGAGGTGGGGCCACTCTCTCACAATCTCATTTCTTCTTTTTTTGTTTGGTTTTGATTTTTTGGGGTATTAGATAGGTCTCAATATTTAGTGTGGTAGCATGAGAAAAAAAATTAACATAACGATATGATAGGTGTGATAAGGAGTAACCACTCTTAGCCAAGTTATCCGGGTCATCCATGTCAATATTATACTACTATAGTCGCCCCCCTAGACTCCTAGAGGATGGATGACCCAAAATCAATCTTTTCATCAAGCATTGTTCCTTTGGTATATAGTTATCATCATAACTATTAACCAACCAAAGAGTCTCATAAAACATCATACATTGTATTTTAAAATACTAAACCATACTTGCATCAAAGATATATTTCTTAAAATACCTATTAATATACTTACTTGAGTTTCAAATTTCAATTAATAGATTATCCAATTAACATTAAAACAAACTATTCCTTTTTGTTATACAGAAAAATAATAATAATAAAAAAAAAAGTAATAGAATACGACTTCAGTGTGGTATACAAATCACGTTGAAATATAACACAACTGTACAATCGCATGCAGAAGAAAAGATAAATAGGGTTCAAAACAAATCCAGAGTTGCTCAAAGTAATAGAAACCATTACTCAAGCCCAGGAGAAGACACTATCTTTTATGCAGCAATTCACTTTTTGTTAATAGTCTTGTACATGTTATCAATCACATTCTGCAAAAAAAAAATATTCTCATCAGAAAAACTATTGAACAAGATACTTGTTGAACAAATAAGACGCAAACAGATTTTTAAACCCAGGAGATCATTTTTGTTACAAGAATGTCAGTCTCGTAAAATTCTATAAGTAAAATGAAAGCAAGAACATATTTACCTTATAGTATTGGAGCAACTGGGGCCTTTTCTTCTTGAATGTCGGGGTCAGAAGGTCGCGCTCCATGTCAAAGGGTTCAGGGTCAAGGTGGACAGCTTTCACAAATTCAAAGCCTTTTAACTGCAAGGGGACGGTTGTTACAGTTAAAGTTTACTTCATAAAGCATATACAAGCAGATAAGGGGGTTTTGTTTTTAAATAAAAAAACCTTTTTCTCTTTTCCGATTCTGGTGAGCTCTCCCAGAATGTACTCTTTGATCTTGGGATTTTCACAAAGGGACTCAAAATCCCCAGAGATATTATGTGTTTGAGCATAATGTTCAACCGCTTGCTTATTTGGGTTCACTACAGCAACAAGACAAGACTCGAAGCTGTTCCCATATATCCATACCTGAAATAGAGAGTGAATGTTTCTTCAAGTCAGTTGTAAGCATTGACCCAATCCATTTGACCCATAACCCATACAAAAAACACGCGCTTTGATGTAATGTACTACCCACAACACATATATGGTTAGAATGCATACCGCATCAATATCTGAAACAAGTCCATAAACATTCTCAAGGTTTTCAACCGCCACATATTCTCCTTGTGAGAGCTTGAAAATGTTTTTCTTGCGATCGATAATTTTCATGCTTCCATCTGGTTGCCACTCACCAATATCGCCTGCAACAAATAAGCGAATTATTTTACTTTATGTACTAGTAATGAGAGCGACATTAAATCAAGAATGTAAGAAAGGCACACCTGTATGGAACCAGCCATCAACTAAGACTTCTTTTGTAAGGTCTTCACGCTTGTAATAGCCTGAAAAGAGAACATCCCCTCTTATACATATTTCTCCCTGTGGTTTGCTTGAAAGGGCGTCATAGTTCATCTCAGGAACAGATTCCAACCGAGCATCCAAATTTGGTACTGGAGGCCCAACTGTTCCCAGCATGTCCATTTCATTTGGCAGTGACACAAACGATCCAGCACATGTTTCCGTCAGACCTACATTGCAGTTTCAAAGTAATAATAACACATAGTAATTAATTAATTATAGAAAAAAAAGTATATAAAAGAACTTAGAGAAAAAGTGTTTCAGGGTAATACCATATCCTTGAAGGACATGAGAACATGCCACCACTTTCAGGTAAGCTTCTACATGTGGGGCTAATGGAGCAGCTCCAGATAGAATAATGCGTACATTACCTCCTAGCCCCTGCTTAACCTGCAAACATGAGATAAAAAATACAAGTCAGGCCACCATTATCTTCTTAAATTAAAGACATAAGCCCCAAGAAAAGGTAAAAATAATGTATGAAAGCTACTTTAAGCTAATACCCCCACCTTACTAAACACAATTTTGTCACTTAGTGGAGATGCCTCTGAATGTTTTTTCCCTCCCTTCATATTATGCAACTTGCTGCACAAGTTTAACATGCAAATCCCATTCAACAAAATAAATAAACAAGTAAATAAATATACATACATACAAATATATAATACTTACTATGAATACGCAAGATTAAATAAGTTACGTTTGAGAAAACCCCCAGCAGAAATTTTCTGTTGTAAACCTAACAAATACAAAGCCAATTACTAACAGCAAACTAAATCAATGAAAACTTATAAACCCCAATTTATTATGTTTAATTTAAATTTCACTTTCCTTCCTAAGAAAGTCGATAAATGAATAATATACAAAGCTACGTAATCACTAACAGAAAAATACCTGAATAAATCCTATCCAAGACTCGAGGAACAGCGCAGAAAATAGTAGGTTTCAGCTCCCCTATGTCTTCAATCAGCAATTTAACGTCCTGTGTACATAATAATAATAATCCAAGTTATGATATGATAGAACGTTCTTCAATCACTTGATCAAAGATATGTTGCTATGATCGGTAACAGTTAGAAAGTAGGTTGTAGTTACTGATATAAACAAAATTGTACATTCCTATGATTGATAAAGAAAGGTAAAAGTACATCGGCGTAAATAGAAACCAATTTAGTAATCATCTGACTTACCCCGCGCCAAAATCCTATAGAGGCGCCATGATTGATAAAACATTCTTCAATCACCCGATCAAATATATGCGCCAGAGGTAGAAACGAGAGATAGACATCATTTGTAGTCAACTGGAAAATTATCATTCACAAGTATGAAAACAACCTGAAATTAGTAATTTGTTTCCACATTTGTTATCAAACACAAGGTGGGGTAGAAAGTAGGAACTCACTGATTCATTCGCACTCCCTAGCAGTCGACGCACACCAGCAATAAGTGTTACAATGCTGTTATTAGAAATCAGAACACCTTTTGGATCACCAGTTGTTCCACTAGTGTACATTATTGTACAGATGTCACTTTTTTTCTTCAGTGGCAGGTCAAAGTGTTGACCATCACCCTGCAAGGCCATAAAAGACACCAAAATTAAAATTTTAAGTAAATGTTAATGTCTACAATAGAGCATAATAAGAGTTGTAAGAACCTACCAGTGACAAAAATTCTTCCCATGAATGTATTGCCAAACCAAAATTTTCAACTTGTTCTCTTTGTTCAGGGGTAACTTTTCCAAAGCTCACAATAGCTACAGAGGGAGTATGTATTTAGTATCTTTGAAATGCATATCATGTATACCACTGTTCAAGAAACAAGATGTTATGAATAGCTTACTTTTCAGATATTCTCCAGCTTTGGGAAATGTTTTTAATACCTGAACCACCAGCAGAAATTCACTAATCAACTATAAACTTTCCAAGAATTTTTTTAATGCTAAATGATCTGGTTAATTTATTCTAAGGAACTACGCCAGAAATCGATAATGTGACCTCATACCACAACAGTCCTCATAAATCCCACGAGAGATTTATACTGCATAACTTTTTTATGAAAATTCATGATAAAATATAAACATTGATCAATTACCTCGGGGATCTTTTTCTCTTCTACAAAAGCAATTGTAACCTCAGCATGGCAGATAATGAATTCTACCGCACCAGCACCTATACGTAAAAGAATACTATAATTAGATCATATATACTAGATAACACAGATAAATAAACAAATTACACAGCTTCAAAAATCCAATAGAGAAATAAACTTGATTGCTTACCTAAGGTATCGTATAACGGTACACAGTACAACCCATGAGCATTACATGCCTGCATTGATTGCAAATATTAGAACACTAATCTATTAGGTTCTTAGGGGAAGTAATCTAATTGGCACATAAAAACAGAATGTCCACCCAGCCTTTCAAATTTTCATTCTTTTTTATCTTTATTTTACTTTTTTTTAACTTTTGATCTACCTTTGACTATTTGATTGCACGTTTGGTATTGGGATTCTGAATTCAAACTTTTGTAGTGTTGTTCATGATAAGTTTATCTTTCTTTGACTTGTGTTCTTGGATACTTCTTTCATAGTTGTCAATAGCGAATAGCGATAAATAGCGATAGCCTACCTATATGCTACATAGCGAATAGCGCTAAATAGCGGTCGCTATTTCGTATTTAGCGATAGCCTTCTAAAATATAATTATATATTTATATATTAGAAGATTACCTTAAAAGTCTTAAACTATTATATATATTAGAGAACAAAATATAATACTAAGTCTTAAACTATTATAAGTTAAATCAAAGATCATCTAAAGCTTCGTATTACTGATTAAAGGTAAAAAAAATGAAAAAGAAAATAAATTTTTTTTACCAAAATGCCATCGCTACCGCTATATGCTTGATAGCGGTCACCTAGCGCTACGCTACGCTATTCTCTATAGCGGCGCTATTTGGCGCTATTAACAACTGTGACTTCTTTTGGGGAAAGATTGACAATTAGTCCGCATTGTTTTTATCTCCACGACATTGTAATCAAAAGATTCCTCTAGCAAGTCCTGGCCACTTTCATAGGTGTTGTAATTCATATCAAAGACTAATTGCATGGCATATTCATTATTGATTTGAAGTTTAAACATGATAGTGACAGTGCAATTAAATTCATGAATTTGGTTTACTATGTTTGGTTATTAAGCATTTAGATTTAGGTTGTTAAAGTCTACATGAGATTTACTCTTACACGCCACTTAATTAAATTCATGGATTTGGTTTACTATGTTTGGTTATTAAGCATTTAGATTTAGGTTGTTAAAGACTACATGAGATTTACTCTTACACGCCACTTAGCCAGTTAGCCCATTTGCTAGCAAACTAGTAGTTGTTTCATTGACAAACTTAAGCAAAGCAGGCCAGATCCGCTTTAGATCTTAAAAACTTGTGCCTACAGGGATCCTACATATTTCCATTTAATGAAATTGTAAGCTCGAAAAATCTTAAGATCAAAGTACAGATGTTAACAAGTTGTTTGATTTCATAATAGGATTTATACCATTATCGTTGATGATTTAAGAAACAATAGTTTAGATATGGGTTTGTTTGTTGATTATTGATAAAATATTAAGATCATCTCAACTTGATGCACTGAAGATGAATGTTGATTTGGGTTTTACAATTATGGATGCAACAATGACATTATTGAATCCTAGAGACAAGTGTTTTGAAATGGTATAAGTTTGTAATGAAAATAAGATACACAAAAAGATGTTCTTGTTTATAGAAACTTTTTGGATCTAGATGAATATGACGAAGAAGTGAAAAATAACATATTTATAAATAAAGTTAACATGGTTTACCTATTTTACCCCTCGGTTAATGGAATCATATAATGTCCGTTAGCAAAAAAACACTTGATCATTATAAAATAAGATAAATAAATCATACTGAAAGTGCAGAAAATTGTGTTAAGGGGCGTGGAGTGCAATCGAGAACTGGTTCAGGGAAGATTTTTATCATTTTCAAAATTCAACTCGGAAAATCTAGGCTATCAACAGGATAATATTTTGTTATTTCCTCTCTTAATCTTAACCAACATCACATAATTCTCCAACTGAATAACCACTGATGAGAAAAAGAAAATAGATGTGTGGCGGATGGATTAGGGCAACTACTAAAAGATAAAGAGAACTACATAAAATGATTTATTCTCAAATAATAGAAACAATATATAATATTGTGCCATCTTACAAACAGCTTAAAAACCAGTGACCGCAAGCAACCAGGAAGAAGCACAACAAAAACTAAAATACCTCCATGCTCATAACCCATTCTGCACAATTGGCACCATAGATCCCACACCGTCCACCCTACATCACCAATCAATTTTTGTAAGCATAAACACCTGTTTATGAAAAAGAATTGAAAGAGTACTATTGTCACAATGTGTAATAAGAACACTAACAAAAAGTTCAATAAAATAGTCTTGAAGAATGTTTAATCTATTATAATTGTCATCAGAAGGTGACTCACTGGCTCGACACCACATGCACGGATAGCATTTCCAACCCGTATAACTTTGTCATATACTTGCTTGTAAGTCAACCATACGTATGGTCCATGCTGTAGAGTTCAGAAAGTGCATATATATTTAGTCAAAAAAAATCAGTGAGAGACAATGTAAGAGTTAAGTATCAAGCATTGCAGGCACCAGTATACCTTTCCATTTACAAGTTCACGGGTACCAAGCATTTGATTATTGGGGTATTTCTCCACTGACAGGCTGTAAAATAACCAAAACAAATATTATAAACGATGTCACAAACAACGGAACATATAGAAGGAACACAAACAGAAAATCAAATTTCAATAACTAATACATATTCAGAAGATCGTACATTCGTACGGCTTGATAACGTAAGGGCTCGAAAACATTGCTTACAACATTCTTTTAGTTCAAGAAATATTCTAAAAACAATCCATCGGCAATTTTGCCAAATAAAATGGTGAGTGATCAGATTAAGGGACCTAGATGTTATATTGCAATGAGCATCTTAATACCTAATTGTTCATGCTTACTATATTTTATATGTTTTTTCGTTCATACATAGGTTTTGGTGATTTTCAGGCAAAAGAGGTTAAATACAATCAGATATGACCAAACAGTGAGAAACTATCAATTCTATCCCCTTCCCCTTTGCTCTCTGCCTAATATCTTCCCTTGTCGTTTTCTACATCAGATTTCCTACAACAAGTAGATGTTTGTTTTTAGATGGAATAGAGGGAAGATACGTCCTCTTGAAGACATAAAACCAACGTATATAAAAGGGGAAACAAACTCATGAGATCATGCTCCAATATTCACACAAACACCAGATATATATCTTCATAGTTGACCTTTCCATTATATCACCGGTGCAAACCACCACTTGAGCTGCTGTATAACAAAGTCCAGGACTTATTCGGAATAGACAAGTCACATGGGTTCCAGAAGAATAAAGTTCAGATACAGCATTTGGTCTTATTGTTTCTATGAAGATTCATTCCTACTCTAGCCAAGTATTGAAGTTACAAAACCTATCATTGTTTCAGCTTTGGAGCCTTGCTTCATATTATTTCCTTAAGAATCTTATATCTACCATTTTTTGTATGTGAAAGTAGGAAGTATAAATAAGTTCGTCCAGTGTGCAGGGAGATAGACATAAAAGAAGAATCAGCCAGATCAAAAGCATATAGCATGGATTGGTGTGAACTTGCATATGACAAACTTAGGCTATTTACTATTATCTCAACAAGATGATGAATTGATGATCCTCTTAGCGACGTTTGCAACTTTACTAATCAACTGTTATTAGTGAATTTTTGTTCCGTAGACTTAGAGATGTTCGTCCAAATGAACTTTTAACTTTAATGATCCAACTTTAGATCATCCAAAAACAAAAGCCAATTACGTGAAGATAGATGCGACACTCGTCGCGTAACATAGGTAGCAAAGATCAAATAACCAGAACTAAAATCAATAAAAACAAAACGAAGTCAAACTTGATTGAAAAAGTTCGTTATCTCCATATGAAAAGAGCAGAGAGTGTATCATGTCAAATTTCAGACAAATTTGTCAACTCACAACACCAGCGGTAGCCTGATTGCACAAACACGATTACACGCAAGTTAAAGAAACGAAATCAGAATCGGAACCGGAGCAAATCTGAAAAAAGAAAAACTCCGATTGCAATTCCAAATCAGTATACCACTTCAATCTGCCTATCAGAAATCTAAACGCGAAGCGGTTTTCATAAATAGAGAGTTCAGACAAACGAAAAATAAGTCACAGATCTAAAACAAACGCTCACCGGAAAACATCCCAACAAGAATCTAAACCGTCAATCGGAGCTGGGAAACCATCTTTAGCAAACACACTGCGGTAAACAGGTCCCATCGATGGTTTTCCATCTTTCGCCTTTATCGCCGGCTCTACCTCTACTATAAACTTCTTCGACGACATTCTCCGATCTGTGTCTCTCTCTAACTTCTACCTCTGTATATATTTATACACTTTAAACGCGTATCTTATTAATATCTTCAATAATGATGTACAGATAGGCTTTAGGTGTTTAATGTAGTACCCGCCGGCGGCGGCTGAGCGGCTGATAGTTGGTGGCGGAGGAGTGATGAAGGGAGACAGAATCCGATCCAAGTGTGTAACGCTAGCCTAACCCATTGACTTGATGAAGAATTATATAGGCCACTATATTTTACCTTTGAAAATTATTAAATTTGAATTTTAAATTATTAGATGGAGGCATGGAGCCAACATGTCCAGATTTATCCGTGACTCCGTGTATTTAGTAATTAAATATTACCATTAGTATGCTATATAATTTATTATTTCATCTACGTTATAAAAGTTACGACGGGATGTTCAAAATTCGTAACCATGTTTAAAAAATGCTAAATTATACGTAAATATAATAGATTTCGTCTTATTTACCATAAAATACAAAATACAAACTAGATCAGAATTACTGCATCTATAGGCATGAAGACAAGCTTTAAAGGCACAACATATAGAATAGTAATTCTTCGCTTATTGAAGACTACTTCCGATGCATTGAACGAGACTCGCCCTCATAATTGAGAAAAACTTTAAAAGCAAAGCATATGAAATAGCAATTGTCCCCTTATTGAAGTCTACTCCTGATATATGAAAAAGTTCAATCAAAAATGTTTTCGTGCAATAACTATTTATAAAATAACTCATTAATACAGGTATTTTCGTCATTATATTTACTCAACTGTAAATTACGTCCAACTGGACCATCATTAATTAGTGAGACTTAATTTTTCCAAAAATACCCCTCATTAATGACGCATTAAAGCAATTGCTATAATACTAATGACTCGTTAATTAGCGCTCATTAATGTGCATAATGGCTTAGTAATATGACTATTTAGGGAAATTCAAGTCGCGTTAAATAATGACTTATCTAGCCGGACGAAATTGACAATTAGGTAAATATATAAATGATCAAATACCCTACTAATGAGTTATTAGTGAGCATTACTGGTGGTTACAAATGGTTCTCGAGGTTCTTGCACCATGTACGGTTCTCGAATACACTTCTTTCTATATATATAATATATAGGGTTCAAACGAGAACTTTTCCCGTGCGAGAACTAATGTGGCTCTTGATTAAAATAAATGAATGACTAATGATTGTAATGACTCATTTATGGTTCATTAATAAGTGATATTTTAGAAAAATCAAACCTCACTCGTTAAAGGTGGTCTACCGGAACGCAATTCACAGCTGGGTAAATATATAAATGACAAAAATATATTTATTAATGAATCATTAATTATGTTACAAATAGTTCTCGAATAAAAATTAGTTATCGTTTGAACTTTTCATTCATATGTATACACACACGTACCTTTTCTTTTACATATATATATATATATATATATATATATATATATATATAAAGAAAATAGATTGTGACATTATCTTCCTTAATTAAAGGTGATTCTACCAATCAAAACCCTTTAATTAATAAATTTTTTGACATTTCATTGTTTGCTTAGGGGTGTTTGGTTGGTTGATTGTTTTTCAATGAAATTGAAATCCATTGAGGAATCGGAATGTAAAGGATTTAGATTTGGAATTTAAATTCTTACCTCACTGTGTTTGGTAGTGCCAGGAATTAAAAACACTTCTACCACCGCCCACCACAAACCACCTCAATCGGACCTGCCACCACCATCGCAACCTTTAACACCACTCCACTGTCACCAAGCCAGGTCGTCGTGTAACGCCCAAAAGTTCAAAAGTTGTTATGGCTAAGCGTTATTAAATATTAGAGGTGTTTATAAAACTAGAGGGGCTAAAGTTGTCATTTTAAAAGATGATAAGTACAGGGGTTGATTGGTAATTCTTAGAAAGTACTATTTTATATATGTGTGTTGAAGTTTGACTTAGAAAGTCAAACCTTCAAGTTTCACCAGCCATACTCTCAACAGCCATTTTT